>JASCQY010000048.1:9097407-9110791 GCA_030264315.1 Sardinella tawilis | reverse complement strand
CACTTTTGTAATGGCAAAATTCAGGCTGGATTACTGTTGTCAGTGATAAAAGTATTTGAAATTATCATGATTCCTTAATGTCTTCTATCAGAGCCATTTTATGATTAATTGACATGCATTTCTTACATATGGTTCCTTTAAGGGGAGCAGAGGGCCACAATTGGCCCTTGAGTCAGTTTGGCCACCCATGCTCTAGTGCAGTAGGTCTACGTTACCTACTACCTTTGAGACACTAGAGGGAGCACTCGGCTTAGCTAAAGATCAGAGCCTAGCACAGTTTGTCTATCTCCTACCAGTGGCACATCATTGTCACTACATATCCTGCGCTAAAACAGAACTCCTGTAGGATGGACTCCGTTACCTGTATAATGATTTCTAAAAAAATAGCCAAGAACATTTACCCTCAAATGTTGGGATAGCTGGTAGGATTCTTCAAATGTTTAGGTGCCTCAATGATTCCTTTCACACCCACTATTCGAATAAGATACACTGATGCAGGTGCTCTTTGAAAGGAAAAGTGATGCGCTGCCAGAATGCAGAGATCACCAAGACCACAGACCCTACCTTGGCCTCTTGTAACACATGCTGAAGCAGAGAGTCTGCTTTTCGCTAACTTCAGTGGTTAAATGCACATCCCTTGATTAAGAGGCAATGCAGTCAAGTAAGGGCTTTAGAAGCAATGCAAAGTAGCCTCTACACTGGTAACAGACGTCGGGACTTTAGGAGATGACCTGCTCCAGAAAACTCCACAATAGCACCATCTGATGGTAAGATGAAAAATGAAAATTGCACTGGTCCCTTCATATATACAGTAGTATGCCTGTACAAATTCCCTGCACTGAGTCCATGTACTTCATCAATAGGAGCAGCATTGCAGGTGTATGCAACCTTAAGGTTTTATTTACCCACAATATTAAGGCGTAATGGTTTTTGACCATAGAGTGTTAATTTGGGAGTTAATGCATTTTGACATATACCATCAACCAATATAGGAAGTGCAACGATCATTCTATTAAAAATTATTTATTGATATTTGGTCAGTACATGAACATGGTTGAAATCAGAATTAAACGTAAATTTAGAGCACTTGAAAACATCTGGGGAAGGGGAAAAAAAACTACACGTCAAACAAACAAAAAAAAATGCCTCTTGCATGTAGGAACGTCTTAAGTGTCAAGTCAACTCCTAGAAACAGACACATTCAGAACAGGGCTACGGCAGACTAGACCCAGTGGTCTCATGACTTTATTGAACTTTACAGTGAAACAATGCAGTGATGTCACTTCTTAGCGAGCCAATGAGGTGAATAAAACCAGTGGTGATCGAATATCCTTTTGAAACATCAGCAAGGAAAAAACAAAATTAAAATCAAAGCACTAAGCTTAAACAACTGAATTATCCTTCCACAACTGTTGTCAACAGAAGGAAAACAAAGCAAAAAATAATAATAAAAAAAAAGATTAAAAGAAAAAAAAAAAAAAAAAGTACAAGATTGGACAACATTTCTCAGCCACTGGCGCCATCACGTGCTGATTTTTTAATAATCTGTTTTAAGTATAAAAAAGAACATCAATGACAACTGAAGAACGTTACAAAACAGACCCTGTGGAGGAGTTAGTGGTCACGGCGGCGCTGGCGGTTGCCGTGGCAGCGGAGGCGGCTGCTGTGGAGTCCAGGCCATTCTGTGTGGTATGCCGTGACCCAGCAGTCCTGCTGCCCTTGGCAACGGCAGCAGCCTCGTGCGAGTCGGCGTTGGAGTCTGTGTCGATGGAGTGCTGGGTGGCAGACGCCTCGCTGCCCGTCGGGGAGTCCACACTCTCGTAGCCCACGCTCAGTTGTCGCTCAAACCTGTCCACGCCCCCCTGGCTCGTCGCCTCCTCCGAGTGGTTTGACAGCTTTGACCCTTCACCTTGAGCGGGGCTGGATGCCGACCGTGGCGAGGGGAAGTCTTCATCCACGCTGCTGTACAGCCCTGATGCCCCAGGGCCCCCTCTACTGCTCCCATTGGTGGGTCCGTTGGTGATCCGGCCACCGCAGTCCTTTCCGGCAGCACTGGTCCCGAGGGATGGGTCGGGCTCAGACGGGCCGCCGGGTTCGGAGCAGGTGGAGGGGGAAGAGGGGGCAGTCCTGCTCAAGCCGGTAGCGCTGGCCGCAGCAGCAAGCCCTGTGGCGGAGGAGGAAGCAGCGGCGCCCTGAGCTTGAGTCTGCTGGGAGAGTTGGTGTCGCGTGTCCTTCAGCTGCTGCTGCAGTGTCAGGATGGTACTCTGCATTCCCTCCACCTCCTCGTCCAGCTGGATGATGAAGTCGTTTAGCTCTGAGTGGATATGAGTGAGAGTGAGAGAGAAAGAGAAAGAGAAAGAGAGGTGGGTCAGACAGCTCAGAAGCCTCTCAATGTCACTAGTCCCGCTGGCACTGCCTAAATGCCGCCTGACGTGCCTGTATCAATTGAACAGCACGCCCTCACAAACCTCATTGCATAGGCATGGCTTCATAAGTCATCTGCTGTACAAAATACCATGCTTTTCGCATACTCAAATTAACAGGCCTCAGACTATTTAACATCACAATATATAGATACAACGCTCCAATGTAAACTGCATGCATTTGTCAATTTTGAGGACATAAACAAATAAATAAATAAATAGGCCAAAGAAAAAGGGACAACATGATTTGGCTTCAGAAGGGAGCCAGGGGAGAGGCGGGTTGTTTTCCATTTAAGATAAAAGGCCCATGTGCATATCTGGCGACTAGCGAGTGAAAGTTTTACAAAGTACATTTTTCCAAGTCAAGTCACGCGATTTGAGAAAGGAATAAACACAGCGAAGGCTGAGGTAATAGGAGAAACAGGCTCCTCACCGTCCTGGCTGCTCTTGAGCTCCTCGCTGTACTTCTTCTGCAGGGCAAGCTCGGCCTCCAGCTGCGCTATGCGACCCTGGGACAGCTGCCTGCCCAGCTCCTGGTTCTCCTGGATCAGCATGCGACACTTGCTCATCAGCTTCTTCCCCGTCTGGCTGCAAAGGAGAGAGGCCTGACATCACAAGGTGAACACAGGGATGGACACAGGTAGGCAGGCTCAGGCTGGTTTCGCGTGTTGGTAAGTGGACACGACACAGCACAACACGGCACCCACCCAGTCCAGCCAAGCCTGTGGAACACCTACGGAACCCTCCCTTGCAAGCTCAGAACCCACCACTGGGATAGACTCCAAATGAATTCCGAGAACTGCACCAAATGGAATGGTTTAATACATGGAATCAGAATCCAACCAAAACCCACAGAATCCCATCCATTTCTGATGCGGTCCCAAAAGTAAGCCAGTCAAAAAACAAACAAACAAAAAAAACAACCAAGGCCACCCAACTGTCCCATGACCACCGTCAAGTGGTGCAGATCCTACACCAATGAGCCAAATGGTATCCCTTCATGGATTTGTGGCATGACAAATAAATCTACTTGCCAAAAAAACATCATTGTTTATATCGAGCATTGAAAAAACAAACAAAAAAACATGACTTACAGGTCACTTTCCAAGAATTCTCAGCTGTTGCTTTTGTAAACTCTTGTCTAAGCTCCACTGGAGAGACCATCCTGCATCACTATACCTGGCAAGTCACTTCATAATGACACCTCCTCCAACAGTGCAGTTTACATCTAGTAGAATGCCAACTTGCAATGCAACACCCCCATCCACTCAAACTAGAACTTAGTCATCATCAGTAAGTCCCATGACGCCCTCAAACCTCACCTCTACGGCAAACGGCCAACACTCATTTGGCTCAAAACAAACAGACCATGAGTGCGATTAAACAGGGCAACTTGCATCTATAACGCATTATGCAAGCAAATCAATGGGAGATAAATGGCAAATGAAAACAATTGCTTGCCTACACAAGTGCTTTGCTCAGTACAGAAACAGTACTTGAGGACAGTGAAACTTCAAAAAACCCATCAAACCAAGTTTGTCTTTTCCACCAATTTTAAAGATTCCTTAAAATTGGCAAAACAAGACTGCATTAAACTACAGATAACTAATGCAATGCTTGTAATTAACTGATGAAGTAACCTCAGGCTATGTGCTGTTCAACAGGAAATGTCTGAAAGAATTCAGCATTTCTGCCTAATTTGGACAAATATTTAAACTTTACACCAACAATTTTGGGTTAAACAGTGCAAATTCTGTACTGATCTAGAGTTCTTTTAATATTATTTGGACCACATATAAGATCCCTTACATTAAAACACACTATCTGTGTGTTCACATTTGGCAAAATGACCTCATCTAAACACAGATTCCCACAGTACATTTCATGGGAGAATGAAAACATTCAATACAGAAAAGATCAATCAGACCTTTACCTGCATTTCACCTGGAAAAAAAAATATTGTTAACAGATTGCGTATCGAAACGGCAACTGAGGCTGACTAAAAAAAATCGTCACCATAAAAACGTTCTTCGTTTCTGGATTGATCAAAATACAGCCATAGTATAATCAATACATTTGCACAACAGTAAACATTTCTTCAAGTTCATACATTTGCATTCCAACAATAAGAAACATATCTTTGCACATACAGCAGTTACTTAAAATTTGATCTATTCCAAATAAAAAAAACAAAAAGAAAATCTGGCGAGTATTAAATTAAATGTTTAGATGAGGCCACTGCTGTATGTGAAAGCACCCTTTAAAACTCAAACAAAAACCAACAAAAAAGAAGAAATTCAACATAAACAGAAACAAAAGGATAAAAAAAAAGTAAGTTTGAGAAAACACTACCGTTATGTTGCGTTAACCAAAGTCTTTGGCGACTGGAGGGTCTGGCTCCTCCCTCAAGTCTTATGTCATTGTCTCTGGCTCCTCCCCAAATGCTTACATCACTCTTAGCTCCACCCCCAGCACCCACAGTCTTGAACCACTGCATGAGCATCTCCCCTCTGTCTTACTTCGCTCTAGCGGAGAGTTACGTGGAAACGCTAGTGTCTTTCCCAGATGCTTAAAAGTCTTGTGACATTTGGGGGGTTGAAGAGGAACAGAAAGGGGCATATGTATTCCACTGTCAACCATATTAACAGGAATGTCTCTTTCTAAAAAAAAAAAAACAAAAAAAAACAAGTGTTCAATTGGATGATTTCAAAGACTAAAGTTCTCACACTGCAGCCTGGCCCATGTCTCGCCACGTCAAAGCCACCACCTTGAGAGCCCGCGGATTGATTGTTTACAATACCAGCAAACTGTCTAGTATGGAGCAGTGGGTGTGTCTGAGGGGGGCGGGTGGGGTGGGGGGAGGTGTGGGGCCACGTTCCCAACGCGACCACCTCTTCAGGAACAGTCCCGATTTTCCTTCCTTCCCCTGCACCAGCAGGGGAGAGAGAGAGGGGGGCAGCTGAAACAGAAGTCACCTGACCAAAGCTTTGCTTTTTTTTTCAGTGTTGTGTTGATGCTTACATTACAGTTATGTTCTAGCAGGACAAGTACAAGAGAAAATGTCTTTAGAGTCTGGGTTTTTTTTTTTAAATGTCTGAGTCTCACTGGTGAAATATAGCATTGTCACAGCCACCTCCCCCACCATAAGTCTGCACTCCTGGAGTAGAGCGGGTGGGGGGCAAGTCTGGAAAAGTCTTGACTGTTTTTGTTTGTTTGCGCTTTTTTGGAGGGGGGAGTTATTTTGGTTGTGTTTACCTATCAGGTGTAAATTTCCAGGCACTCAGTTCATTTTGGGCTTGCTCCAGTTTGTCTTTAGTCTGTTCCAGTTCGGCCTTCATTTTGAGGAAAATTAAGTTGATGGCTGGGTCGACCATGGAGGACCGAAGCTGGGCGGCGCTGGGCTGCTGCACTTGCTTCAGGTACTGGATCTGAGTCTGCGGGGCAAGGATGCAACAATTACTACATGAACAACTGAACATCACTAAAACTACAATACAATCAAGGTTCTATGGCATTTTAAATCTAGGGATATTACAATCAGACAAGGCTGGTAGATACAGAGCACAAGCATAGTTACATAACAGCATTCAATATGATTGAGCAGAAACCTCTTCAACAACCTCTGCAATGACTCAAAGAACTGCATATTTACATGACTGACACTACAATGAGTCATTCTAATTAACATGAACAGGCCATCGGTGAGAACACTGCACCAATGGTACGATAAAAGTTTAACAGGTTGCAAGAGCAACCATTTTACTGCCAGGATTGTCAAGGTGTCATTTATCTAATATAGTGAAATCAAGTGGAGTTTACATGATCCTCCACCATCTACGCTGCCATTTTACTACCTTAAACTGTTATCGTCTATTGTCCTGACTGCCTAGTCAGCAAATTGCATTGCATGCACAATGCCAGGTTACTGCTCCCTTTTGCAATGCCTACAGAGTTTGACTGAAACTGTTCTGAGAGAGTTAGATTGTTGATATGAAGGGATATTTGCACAGTAATAGGCTGCAGTGCCAGTGTGCCATGTTTCAGACCCATGAGGATTTCAACCTGTATGAAGACTCCAGCATTCAAATCCAAAAAACCTAAGAAATAAGCCTGCTAAAACGCAGACTTCCGTCTGCTTTTACCCTCAACGGTTTGCCGCATTGTGCTTTTTACTTCCATCAGATTTTGGTGGGACATCATGGCCATTCGCCTACATTTTTCCTCCATGATATCAACTAGAGGGTGGAGTCCTTCCCAATACAGACCAAGAGAACCCAGTGTTTGTGTGTTTCCTTTCTTTCTTAGCCTTAAAAGTGGCAGGAGACAGTGCTGAGCTGAGCTGGGCTGGGGTGGGGAGTTGACTAAGCCTGTGTCCAACTGTGACTTGAGACAAACCAGACCAGCCAAACCTCTGCCAATGCCATAGATGCAATCAGGCCTCATGTGTTTGTATGCATGTCAAAACAGACCGCCAGGAACAGGGCCTGACCCGATATAATAGGGGTCAGACTCTGGGAGGCTCATCATGGACTAGACTGACCATCAGAAGCAGTCCTCACGTTAACTCAACTCATCATAGTAATTATGGCACTTAGGAGATGCTTTTACCCAAGGTGACCAGAACATCATCTGGTCAAAAAATATCATTGACTTAATAATTACACTGGTAAATTGGACAGTTAAACTGAATCAGCTTTCATTCAATGATATGAGGGTTTCTACAGATGGAAAATTTGGTAGAGACGCGTGTATGATAATGAACTACATTTTCAGCAACACATTACAGTGCACGTTTTGTCCTTGTTGTGTCTGAAGTCTGTAGATGACTGTTTATTAAATGGAATTTACCAATAATCATCTTCAACTACACTGTGACCACTTAAGGCTTCTTCATGGCACAAGACTTTGTGACATCTTGTCTATATGTCCCATCTCCACATCTGATTACACTGATTGTCTAGGCAAGCAGCGTGTGTACACTTGTCCCTTCATGGCTATGGTTCCTGATCACACACTTACTGTGCATTCCTGCATCTCCTGCTCCTTGGTGGCCAGCCTCATTACTAGAATGTTCTCCCTTCGCGCAGACTCCTGCTGCTGCTGCTTTAGCTTCTCCTCAGACTCCTTCAGTCCCGTCACATCGTTTGCTGCAAGTGTTAAGTGCAGATCTCATCAACCCAACAAGGCAGCCAGAATAGAGACTTCATTCTACACACAACATCTGCTGCACTGTGTGAAATTAAACATGCATAAGGCAGCGACACGAGATGTTGTATAGTCCATTAATCTCCAGAGCAGACTTACAGTTTAAATCAGCATATTTCGCTTCAAGGACCTGGACATAAGCTTCATGTTGTTTCCACCTAAAAACAAACAAATATGCACAAATTAAGCATGTGATAAACTGTTGTACCATTTCTGTAAAACACAGACAGATGAAGGTGGAGTACACTTTAAGGTGACAAGCTTACCTTGCACACAATTCCTCTCTGTTAAGGGTCTTCAAATCAGATTCACTAAGGCGAACCTAATTGGTATAAAAACAAAGTAAACATACAATTTCAGTGAACAAACTGCTAGCGTCATTTGATGGTGAAAGTCGGACATGTGTAAATGGCTGGAACACCCTTACCTTCTTCGGGAGAGGTTCTTCATTAGTCATTCTGACGTCTACAGAGAAAAAACGGAGAAAACAGTGAATTCAAACATCCTCAGTTAATACGTTCTTTTCACATAAACTGGTCCACGGCGCAGACCAAGACTGAACATACGCCAGGCCCACCATATCCTACTTGAAGCTAACGTTTTCGCGGTTTCCGACGGTGCCCGGCCTTTAGGCACGTGGTGGTTTCAATCATTTCACTGCTGCTAATACTGGCATGCAAATCGCCCTTTCGTTGCGCAATTACAATGTTTCAGTTTGTTTATGTGCGATAATCATTTGAAATGACGAATCTGAATAATTTTACGGGTGACCTAAAGCAGCTTTAAAGTAGGCGAGTTTGTCTAACATTTACTTGTTCCACCCTCTCCAAAAGAATCAGAATACAATAAACGTTGTCTACAAAAATATTTTGTATAGGCTTGGAAGATGACAGAAGTGCATCTGTCTTTGCACATGAATGCGTGCCGCATTGCTTATTTTGAAAACATATGTTAAAAACACAACGTTTGCTTCAGGTTTGCCAAATGCCGTCGATGCTAAGTCGCGTTAGCTCGTCCACTGCACCGAGTATTAGCACATTAAGTTAATGCAGCGTTTGTTAGCCTGAACTATTGCCAATTTATCGACATAATTCTCTAATAAACTTGATTACAGATTCAGACGTCTATCCACCGTGACAGCGAAAAAAGGTCGTTTATCGACCTCGAAATAAAACGAACCCAGCCCAAACCGCGAGTTCACATTAAGTTGCTAACATTAGCCATTATGAGTCGACACTGGCGCCGTACGCTTGGTTCAAGAGCGAGCTGCAAAGCCGCATCTCAACCAAATCCTATTTAAATATACAAATAAACATATGCTACAATTTAGGCAACCCAAAAGCAAACCCTCTAAAACACAATTACGGTTGAAGTTTTACGCACTAGACTGCTACCAGCCGGTCGCCCCGTTATCAGTTTCTTGCTGTCACAAAATGGCGGAGAAGGAAGAGACTGTTCAACAAGAAACCTTCCTCTTTAGCTTTCTAGCTAGCGTGCCTCAATCCCTATAATATGAAATGACAACAACGACCACACTTACCAGACCCGTTTTAACGTGCACAAGAAACAATACTCTTCTTTGTAGTATATTTTAAAGAAATTACACGAAGAAATTGTGTATCAACGTTGCCTGGTTATACAGATTTTAATCTACACGGTTTCTCCGCCATCGTCCGCGAGAAACGGAGAGAATCAGCCGCAAAGCATCATCGCAGCGCATCCAGTCAGTGCTAAAGGGGCGGGGTTCTCTGTCTTCGGTTGAATTCGGACTATCTCTTGTTGTAGCCTTTTAGGCTACTGTCTATGGTTGTAGCCTGTGTCGCAAGTGTTACTTATATCGAAATTGAAGTATTTATTCTGTTATATAATACAATACATTCATATTACAGACCTGCACGCGAGATAACTACAGTTGAGCAAATGTTGGCCAAAATAGAGATTGTTAGTGGTCTCACAATCACCTCAACTCATTGGTAGTCTTGCTGTCTTCAAAACAATTCTGGTGCAAACATACAACACCCAGTTTCCACTCAGAAAAGTCAGTCAGGATGTGTTGGCATCGATGTTTATTTAGCATACACGAGAGCTAACAGGAACGGTAAAGCCCACTTTCTGAAGGGTACTAAAAGAAATTCAGTGTGATGTATATTTTGTATTTTATTGACAGCTGGTCGTTATTAATCTTTCAGCACGTTTAGATAGAGTATTTTATTTATTTGAGTTAAGATGTTCAATTGTTGTACAATATTTTTTAAAAGTCTTTAAATATTCATTGAACTGACTACCTGCACTGTCAACAGTGGTACATGCCATACAAGTTGAAGTTGAAATTTCAAGGGCAGGTTAGAATGGTTCATCCAGAGTGCTAGCAAGCTAGCCGTCCAACCTTGTTTTTTTGGTGTGTGAGTGCATGTGTCGCCACTGTCTGGACTAGCATGACCATGCTATGCAAAGTCAGTTTTGTTCGCAGGTAAGTTATTTTGAATTTTATGAACATGTATCAGTTTAGAGTAAAATTATCTAAGTGCAGTCGATTCGAAAATAAGACAGGTTTTGCTGGGAACACGTTTGTGCATTACATTAAGTTTGACACATTTTAGCCTGCTAAGTAGCTATCACCCACAATATGGATAAATATTATTTTTACTGTCTGTTTTGAATATATAGCATGTGATGCATTCTCTGCTAACGTTGTTGATAAATTAAAGTTCATTGGTGACTTTTGTTTTAAAGCAAGTCAACTCTTTGCATTGCCAACAAGCATGCAAGGTTAGTTAACGTTACCGATGTCAAAGTTTTAACACCAAGACGTGTGATCACATGACGTCATCACATTCAATTTGGTACCGTCAGTGCTAAAACATTAGCTGTAACGTTAATATTTGCATTGCATTGTTTTAAAGTAGGGTTAGCTGCGAGTGACATTTTGGACAACATCAATTAGCACATCAAGCTGCATCTAACGTTATAATCCATGATGTAATGTTATGAACTGAACCTTGCCAAATTCATTATTAGATAGGTTATAAAATACTTGTGATAGTGTTAGTGCGCCGTTTTCTGTAATTATGGCTAATGTCAGCCTTGGGGGGGCTAAAATCCAATCACATGTTACGTTAGCCTCTCAATAGTCAGCCGTGAACTCAAGTGAACTTGCTATTAATCCGCCTTTAATTCATGGTGCTGATAGGTTACTGCACGTGCCAGTTTCTGTTTTTTGCAAGTGTATGACCAAGCATTGACGGCTGAAGCTCCGATTAAAATGTAGCATATTAGGTCTTATAACATTTACCATAGATGTGCCACAAATGTAATGCATATAAGACCAATTATTTATGCATCTCCATAACATCAGGTTAAGTGATGTCTGATTGGATGTGTGAAGGTGTCCATGTCCGTGTAGGACATAGTTGAAAGTTGTCTTTCTGTCCTGTCATTTATCTGTCAAGGTGTGCAAACACCTTGAGCCCAGCTCTAGGGGTTCTGGCCTCAAGGCAGAAGCACTCACTCCCCGACCTGACTTATGACTATGGAGCGCTTGAGCCTCACATTTGTGCTGAAATTATGCAGCTCCATCACAGCAAGCACCATGCCACTTATGTCAACAACCTCAACGTGACAGAGGAGAAGTATCAGGAGGCCTTGGCCAAAGGTGAGCTATGGCATCTCACAGATGGCATATAAGCTAACTCCAGTCAATGTGAAGTGCAGTACATTTAAAGTTAGTCTCCTGACACTCTGAACACTGAAAAGATAGCATACAGCCCAGCACAGATCATAGTAGTTCATTGAGTCTATAGAAGTAGACTCAGTCAAGCAACTGAGGGCGTTCTTGAAGCGTCGAGAGTGAAGCTTTACTAACGTTCCACACGCACAGCAAGGCTAGCTGGCATCCATTACATGAGGTTGTGCAGAACAACTGGCACCACCTTGTCCGGATCAGGGTATAATCTTGTTACAGCACATTTGCTAGGATGTGCTCATTCAGTGATATATGGCCTTGTGTGATGTTCTAGGTGATGTCACTGCCCAGGTGGCCCTGCAACCTGCCCTGAAGTTTAATGGTGGAGGCCACATCAACCACACCATCTTCTGGACAAACCTGTCCCCGAATGGAGGAGGAGAGCCACAAGGTAAGCTTGAGGTGAAGATATGGAAACATGGAAATTCGAGTCATTCATTTTCATTCATTCATTCATTCATTCATTCATTCATTCATTCATTCATTCATTCATGTCTTTCATTCATTCATGTCTTTCATTCATTCATGTCTTTCATTCATTCATTCATGTCTTTCATTCATTTATTCATTCATTCATTCATGTCTTTCTTTCATTCACTGTCTTACCTTGTGTGGTGTCCTGCTCAGGTGAGCTGATGGAGGCCATCAAGCGTGACTTTGGCTCCTTCCAGAAAATGAAGGAGAAGATGTCTGCTGCCACTGTGGCCGTGCAGGGCTCCGGCTGGGGATGGCTAGGCTTCGACAAGGAGAGCGGACGCCTGAGGATTGCCGCCTGCAGCAACCAAGACCCCCTACAGGGCACCACAGGTGTGTGTGTGTGTGTGTGTGTGTGTGTGTGTGTGTGTGTGTGTGTGTGTGGAGAATGGGTGTGCTGTAACATACAGCCAATAAACAAATACCTAACTTATCTACTGTACTTAGCCCATTATCTGATTGGTACGCTATACTAGGGGCCTTCTAGCCAGGCTAGCGCCGCCTAATTGTTCCTGCCAAGTTTATTTCCTCCACCATATAGTCAGGAAACTAACGATTTGCTTCCGTTTGCTTTGTCTCCAACTGGTGACGGCCCAATCAGCAAACGGAGAATTCAAACGATGCATTCTAGTACGTCCCATACGTCAAGGCCAAACAGTAGCAGTTGGTTTTAAACAGAAAGTATCTGCCCACCGCCAAGCAAACAAATCTAAATTGTTCAGGATCAGACGCTATGGGACGAAGTGAAATGCGAAGCGGCTGATGCATCAGGGTCTCCAACCTTTTTTCCACTAAGAACAAATTTGATAAAATCAGCGTGACCAAGAGCACTCTACTTTGATTTGATATTCTTCTTATTATTATTATTTAGGTGGTGAACTACTAAGCTCTTGGCTCTACCTCTGGGCTGCATTTTAAATGAGGCTAGTCCTTAATTGCACTCCCGAGTTGAAATAAAGGTTGAGTGAATGAATGATTGCTCCCGTGCTACCTGCTGGAGATGGCGTTACAAGAAATGCAAACACAAACGCATTGAGCTGTGCGTGACGCATTAGCCTATACACACCTACTGTATAATGTAGGTGTATACAGTAGATGCAGTTCTTATACTGCCATTTTGCTGTACACACACTTTGGCCATCACTCAGATTTGGTCCTCGTATTTGCATTGCATGTCTTTTTTGTTTAAGCACTTTTGGCAAGAAAACTAGGCTGGTCTTGACCAGCCACTTGTTCTACACCATTGTTTTGTGCAGAGCGTCTGGACTTTCACGTATTGAAAACAATTTCATGCTGGAGTTGTTTACGTTCAAAAATATTGGATCGGCCCTTGACTGGTAGCCTGTGGTATTCTTCCGCTGCCTCACTCTGATAGCTAATTGATCAGGGGATGAATTCTCCTGGAGGAATCCACCTGAAGGAAAAAAAACCCAGACGGAACTACGAAGATGAGAATCGAGAGGAATCGCATTGGAAGGCTATGGCCAGGCTAGCAAGAAACAGGAAAACGCTCAAAAGTATTTAAAGTAGAATTGTTTAA
>JASCQY010000048.1:9086205-9096275 GCA_030264315.1 Sardinella tawilis | reverse complement strand
ACTAAAGTGCAAAACTGATATTTAATTCCGTCAAGTGGACACTTTTAGCTTGATGCTAATGGTACCATGTACTTCCAATGATTGTGCTAAGCTATGCTAATAATGTCAAACTAAGTACCGAACACACTGAGAAGAAAATTATATGCTTTTTCTTGAATAATACTTGGGCATAATACAAATACATAAATATCAAAAAAGGTGGCGTGTTCCTTTAAGTGAGCTTTGCACCTGTATTTTTTTTTTTTTTTTAAAGAGATTAATGTCCATCTCTTGTCCTGTCCTGTCCTCTCCTCCTCTTTCCCCTCCTCAGGTCTTATTCCCCTCCTGGGCATTGATGTGTGGGAGCATGCCTATTATCTCCAGTACAAGAACGTGCGACCGGACTACGTGAAGGCCATTTGGAATGTGGTCAGTTGGGAGAACGTCAGCGACCGGTTTGCAGCTGCCAAGAAGTAGACCAAGATCTACGCACATCTGCGCTTACAAACACACACGTACACCTTTCAGTCCTATTGTAATTGCTTCAAACGCACAAATAACCCACCCAATCCCCAAGTCCTACAGAGACAGAGTTGGACATGCATTTGATGGGGAGGAGGTGGGTGGAGTATCACCAACTATTTGGATGCAAAAGCAGGAAACAGTTTGGTGTAGTCTATCACAGCATAACAGACAGATTGATGTGAATGAATGATTGATTTTCAGTGTATTTAAATAAAAAAAATCAACTACTTGTGCTTGCCAAATGGATTCCTTTTTAGTCAAGGGCAGTGTGATATGACAAAATTTGAAAACCTGCCTTGCTTTGGGAGCAGCTCTGATGTAAGTAGCAGCATCTGTAAAATTTGAGATCATGAAAAATATTTTATTGTAGGGTATTTACTTAATCTACAAACATATGTCTCTAACTTCCAGTACATGTCACTGTCCTGTCTGAATTTAAAAAAGCCCCCCCCCCCTCCTCTTTTAAAGAAATACATGTGGAAATGCATACATATTTTAAAACTGGTTCTATGTACCATCATTCATACATGCTTGTAGCGTCAGTGCCTTCTCTGAACAGCAGAGGGTGCTATACACTAAATGTTTCATTTATGATCTGGTGCATCTGGTCATGAAACGGCTTAGCCTGGAAATTCAGCATCACTGAATCTTAAGATGATGAGTCAGGAGGACTGAACAGAATAGTATAGCCACTGAAAACACCTTGAGTCCACAAACATTAAAATAAATATAGTAGTTACAACTGAAATTTACAGAACTGACAGTTATACTGTAACAGGCATTTATTATTTCACATCAAACAAGAACATCCTCCAGACAATTAATTTAATGATTACTTGATGTGAGTAAACACTGAGGCCAAGGAGCTGAGGTTTCCAAGTACTTTTTGAGAACCAGAGTCTTTATCTGGGCCTTGACTAGGCTCTGAGATTTGGAGTCTTCAATTTGAAAACCTTGGGTGAAGGCTGAGACGAGGAACCTTTTATCTGATGGCTATAGCCGAATACTCTTTGATTAGGGACATTCAATCTGAGGGTTTCAGTTGAACACTTGATTTCAGGAGACTTTTATCTGAGGGCCTTGAAGCAGAGAGGAGATCAAGAGACTCCAGCTTGGCTAGTTTCCGCATCCTCAAAGCGAGTTAAATACACTAAGCCAGTCTGCCAAGCATATTGTTGGAAGCCGATTGAAATCTGTGAATTTAGTATTGATGCATAAATAATCACCAGTTGCTGTCTCAGGAATGTGGTGGGCTCAGTGGGGTTTTTCACAGGCTGACTGAACACTTGCTGCATAGTCTACCCCATGTGTCTTCAACTGCCCAGGAACCACCGAGGCATTTGATCATGGAGCTGTTCTCCACAGTCGGGGTGAGTTAGGGTAAGCGAGAGGCTTTGATCTCTCTGGGGCTCCCCTCCTTGGTTCTCTCCCATTTTGATGTGTGCCTGAGGGGTGAAAAAATCCCCCCCCCCCTGCCCCCAAACCCCCGACTTCACTCTCTCAAGGGCAAATATAAAACCACTGACCAGACCTCTCATCTGTTTCCCGTTCTGCATCGAGCCAAACCAACCCTCTGTGAGCCTCTGCAGTCAGCCAGCACAGTGGCCAGGTACGGCAGCACTTCTCCTCTATAGCCTACAATACTGCACTATTCAGTTACATTCTGCTGGAGCACTGAACTGAAAGCTGTCTCTCGATTGGTCCATTTCTAGCCAATCATGTGTTTGCGTTGTCACAGTAGAATGTTGAGAATGCGGTCAAGGGAACCACAAGCAGATTAAATAAAAAAACAAAGTAGAAGAATCAAAGTGCAACGACTGAGATGTTATTCTATTTGAAATAATCACTTGTTCATGCACAATATATTGAGTCACTTTGGACAGTTTGCTGTCATTGATATGTTTTTATTTACTTTTCTGTAAGCCTATGGGTTTAAATTGCATATTAGTCAACCCATTCCTAAATTGTCACATTAAAAATATCTAGCTCTTATAAATGGCTCTTATAAAACCATATTCAATAGACCATTCTTCTGCCATATTTGCTCAGACTCTCAGTTCTTTAGACTCCTAGAAACCACATTATTTTTTTTACCACTGAGAATGTCCTCTCCCCTCCTCTCAGTCCACACCAATGGGTCTCAAACACACACACAGTAGACAAGAATTTAAAGAGCATTCAACTACACACATAGTAAACAATAATTTATGCAGCAAGTCACTCCACACACACACACACTCACAATTTAAATACACACAGTAACAGGAGCACATATTTTTTATGTTCCCACTGTGGGTTTGGGAGGACACTAAGGAACCGAGATTCAGCTCATTCCCAGAATAACATCAGCCTCCTTAAACCAGCCAGATCTTTCTCAGAATTAAATTGCCTCCTGAATAAGTCCACAATGAATCATCCATCAAAATCAAATTAGTCACATCTTAGAAAATAGTAACGTCTGATAATGTTTCAATCTCAACTGATTCCAAGAGATTAGAAAGATGTGAGATGCTAGTCACAACTGTACTGTTACTGTCTGCGCATAATTGTTCATCAACACAGTTGATGTAAAACACAAGCACTGCCACAGATTGGCTCAATCCCAATGCCCACTACCTTCTAAACTTCTCCTGGGGGGGTTTAAGGACAAAAGTGGAATGTTGGAATGGCTATAACATTCAACATATTATAAGTAAAGCTACGTCCATACATATCACTACTCGCCTTCCTCTCTCAAAAGTTAAAGTAATTTTAACTTGTATTCTCTTCGCCTCTCCAGGCCTCGCATTGCAGGCCTACATACTCTATTGACAGATATCGCTCAGCGAGTACTTTTGAGTTGCGACGTGTGTGGATGTAGCTTAAGCCCTTGACCTCAGCACTTGTGGTGTGGGGGCCTGGGACAAGGACAGTGCTCAGGCCTGAAGCTCCTCCAAGGCAAGGTCAGGGACCACACTCAGGCTTAGAGCTCTCACCAGATGCTGACAAGGGACCATCAGATATCGAACCATCAGAAGGGACCAATAGATATCGAACTCCATGTTTGGGCTCAGAGTCAGGGCCCAATTTGAGTACATGGGACTCCATCCATGGGCATCAATACAAACACACAAGTGAAATGTCAAATGTTTTTACCTTTTGTTTCCTAATCCCTCTCTTTGTTTTGCTTCCACACAGTTTTGGAAATGAAACCTCAACAAACAGTAGTGTTTTTTTTTCCCGCCAGTGAAGAAATGATGGCACGTCTGCGAATGGCCTACTTTACTCCTGTTTTACAGCACAGTGCCAGGAATGGTTTCCGACCAACGCAGCTCATAAAGCTTGCAGGAAACCACAGGGAAGGAGGGAGACAGAGAAATAGAGTTAGGAGGGGGAGAGAGATGGCATTGAGAGGGATGGAGAGACAGAGAGAGGTGAGGGAGAGAGGGAGTCGGAGACGGAGAGAACGAGAGAAAAAGGAAAGGCTGTGGGAAGAAAAAGGAGAGACAAAGACAGGGAATTGGGAGAGGAAGGGCAAAGTATCGCTTCCACTTTTGCCACTGCATGGCATGCTACTGCTACTGCTGCTACAGACATCTGGAAGAGGTTCAGGCATCAAGGCCTCCGATGACCCCATTACTCTCTGTGTGTCTCAGTGCCCCCCACCCCCCCACCCCGTCTCTCTTTTGCCTTGCCAGTCTTATTTTGTTTCTCGAAATCCTTCTTTGTCTGCTTCAGTTGTAATGAATCATATCATTTTCTCTAACATTCTCAAACATTCATTGGTCAGGCATTACACAATCCTCTCCAAGCGATCAAACTCGATGCATCGCTTAGAATTCATTCAGTGCATTCAGAAACGACACTTGTGACAAAGTGCATTGTATAGACTTACTAAACTATATATAAATCAAATCACCTGTTTCACTCTCTATTTGTCAGACGAAAAAGCATCTATTATGAATTTAATCTCTTTGTGATTCCCTGTTCTCAGATAACATCCGCGCACACACACACACACACACACACACTGACCCACACTCAAAGATAACCTCTTTCAATGATGGGGTACTTGCCATAGAGAACTACATATTCCCTTCTGACTGTGAAATTCATTCTGCTTATCTAAATTCTATTCACATTGAGGCTCATGAATTCTTTGAAGCTGAGATATTAACATGTAGGGTTTGTGTGAGCGGAAAGTGTGGCAGTTATCTACACACCACACAGACAAAAACACTCGCACCGTCTCCATTGTATTTTCCTAAGAAATATTTACTTTGGAACCAACCTCCCCAAACACACACACACTAGATACACACATTCACACATTGAAACACAGACAAAAATACATACATACATACACACACACACACATACACACGGATGCAGTAAATGTTTCAGCACTGGATGTAAGGAGCAAATGAAAGTTTTACTAATGCATGAAGCATGGAGAGAAATCTCCCGGGAAGCCTCAGAGTGCCACATGAGGGAGCTTCATCTTATTTATATCGACTGGAGGCTGACTGTGTGTGTGTGTGTGTGTGTGTGTTTGGAGCGAGGTCGACTCACACTCAGTGTTTCCCACATCTCACCTGAATTTTGCAACAGTTCTGATCTGGCTGTGATTTGGTCTTGATCTGGCTCAGGTCCGGCTCTGATTCGTTCCAGCTGACGTTTGTCTGACAGCTGCTGTAATGGACGGCCCTGGTTCCAGTAGGGGCCGTGTTTTCTTTGCATTACACAAAGCGAGCAGTGGTAATTCTGTGCTGGTGGAAAGCTGCCGGGGTATTGCATCTTTTATGGCATGGGAACCAGAGGTCTTTGGCTGCACAGGGACCATGTCTGTGTCCATGGAAGTAAATGTCAGAAGAGTTATGAAGACAGCGACTCGGCTCTTTGTGTGCCATTACTCTCTCACCGACCGACACTCCATACCCCACAACCCCCCAGAATGTCCACAGACCGCTGGAATATTTACCTCCAGTGCGACCCAAGTCACAGTATGGGGGTGAGGGAGTGAACCAGCCGTTTTTGTGGTGTTGTGAGAATGCTGTTGCCAGGGGAGACAGACTAGACTTACGTTCCATTAACATTCTAGAGGATGGAACTGTCATTGCGGGCATTCCGTATTCCATCTGTCGAACTCCCAGGCACACCCCTTTCCAATGGAGTAATCCCTAGCCATGGAAATCTAGAGCTCTGGATTAGTCCAGTGTTAACTTGCTGTTTTAATGAGTCTGTGGATCACGGTCCAGAAATGAATCCCAACACAAACTTCCCTTCTGACATTCCATTAATATCTAATGATATGGATACTCCATGTTCTATTAGAATGAATTGTGTCTTTTTTTTCCTTATGGTAGGATTAGTCAAAGCCCTGTGGTAGAGCCCTAATTCAGTTTAAACTGAGGAATTAGGACTCAGCTGCCAGCAGAACTGATGTAGCATGTAAAGAGATCCACCTTTTGCTGTAGCTAGGACAACTTGAACAGAAGTGAAAAGCAGAGATAATGTAATTATGTGTCACTGCGAGTGATTTCTCGTGAGGCCCGCTGGGTCGGGGGCCCGTAAAAACCTGTTCTGGTCATTCCTGAGAAGAGCAGCGCAGACTACTGTAGTGCTGGAGGACAGGGTGGGTCGCTCAGATGTCGGGTCACGCTGGACCAGTTGTGTGGAGTTTTGGCGGCTCTGGAGGCTCACGTGGCGGACTCAGACTCAGCGCCTGGGGGAACCAGCTGAGCATGTGCAGTCACAAAGGAGTTTTTGTTTCTCCCTTCCCTCTCCTTCTCTCTTTGTCTGTCTTTCTCTCTCTCTCTCTCTCTAGCTCCCCTTCTTCCAACCTCCTCCTTTCTACCCCTCTCTCCCCTTGGCTTTTTCTCTCTCTCTCTCTCTCACACTCTGTCTCTCTCCCCCACCCCTCCAGTAATCTCCCCCCGTCCAAATCTGGCGATCACTGGTGCAGATCTTGAGAAATGATCCTGGAGGAATCAATCAAGAATCAACGCTGTCTCTCTCTATTTCCTTTTTTTCCTCTATTCTTTCTTCTTCTCTTTCTTCTTTTCCAGCCAGTATTTGGCTGTGTCCCCGATTGCTGGAGCTTGAGTCAGCAGAGTGGTTTGTAGGACGTCCAAAAGGGACGCAAGGACAAACCACTTTCAGCAACTTGTAAAAATACTAATATGTTTTATGTCGGCTTATCTACGTATATTTGCTGTCTTTCTGTCTGCATTTATTTATTGAGAATAAAGACACTCAACAGTGGACTGACGGAGACCAGTCACACACACACAATCCCAATGAATTCTTCATCACAACAGACACATATTCCAAATGGCCTGCATATCTTCATGCAATGCTTCAATATGTTTCATATCACTCAATAGCGGAAATATGTCACGATGAAGAAATACTAACAGCGTGTGTGTCTAGGTGTGTGGGAGTGGGGGGGTTTCAAGCATACAAAACACCTGTTCCAAACATCAAAGTGTGTGATTGGATCCCTATTTCAAGGTTTGGAAAAGCACCCAATCTTTGTGTGAAGTCAGCGGGCAATTAGCGGAAAAATGTGTACATGCGTGCGTTCCTCTTTGAGGAGTGCTCCAGCGTTGTTTGGGCAGAGACTGCTGCAGTGGTGGAGGAGGAGGAGGTCAGGGCTATTTTTGCGGAGCCACAGCTGTTTCTGGGCACTCCTATGGCCACAAGCCCACCTACAACAAATCCTTTGGCACACACAGCGCACACACACAGAAAACAAACCTGGATGGAGGGGGTGACATTAGGATATATGCCTGATATACAGTATTACTGCACATGTTTTTGGAGTGGCTCAGTGATGGAGAGAGAGAGAGAGATGGATAATAACAGGATGATGGAGAATAAGAGAGAGGGAAAGATGGAGAATGTGAGAGATGAAGAGGGAAAAATGGCAAAGCAAAGAGAGAGAGAAGACGTAGAGCTTTTTTTGTTGTCTTGCGTTTCTTGACCTCATTGACCATGCAGACGTGTTCTTTGCAGACCATCCACCTTTCAAACATCAACCAGCTGTGACTGGTCCACTGCCATGACCTGCAGCAGCAACAGCCAACCCGATGACGGGAGTGATGGGCCATAACCTGGGATGAGCCAATCACATTTAAAACTGTTAGCGCAATGGCAGAACATATGCAGAGAGGTGCCCAATCACGTATTCTTGGCTGCCACAGTACCCTCCCAGGCAAACATGATTCATCACATTTTTCTGGAATTACTTTACTGTTTAAGGTGAAATGTTTGAAGTATGGTGTTTCACAGTGTTGTATATGTGTAGCCTGTAGCCAGTATACAATTGTCCAAGATGATGACTTTCCTTTTTTTCTTTTTAAACTCAGCAATTTGATTTGTTGTCATACATCACACAGCTCAGTTTGCCCAGGAGTGTAAACGAGAAAATAACAATAACAAAATAACGCCTGGGGTGGCTGTGCGGTGCCAAGCTTTGAGCTCACATCTTCCACAGATTGGCTCAGCTGCCTGAGGGCACCACATCGCGCTGAACAAGGTGAGAAAAACAACCGACTCAGGGCCACGTGGACACACTGACAGAGGCGGACACAAACCAGGGCAAGCTCTGCTGGCCTCAACCAAAATATTATGGAAAAAAATAAAATGTCAAACTTCACAACAGGGAGCAGGCGGCCAGAAGTCTTAATGTGACAATATATCTTTTTTCCTCTACCTACATGGAAAGCTGGCTGCACTCGAGCTGAGTGAAAATGTGTTTTTCTCCAGCGCTTGATGGAGGAAGAGCCTCCACATCCCAGTAAATCACAGAGGCATAAAAGACAGACCTGTGCTCTGGCACACAGCCAAGAGGAAGAAGAAGAGGAAGAAGAAGACGAAGAAGAAGTTCTTCAGGACGGGTCTGACTTACACACATGCACACGTGCCAAGTGAAGAAGTAGAAAAAGAAATAGGGAAAAAATAAATTAAATGAGATGATTGATAACGATGGAGGATAAGGAGAATAAAGAGGATGAAGAAGAAAAAGAAGAAAGAATAATAATAAGTAAATGTGATGAAGAACTAAGAAAAGGTGGCTGTGGAGAGAGGAAAGAGGAAATAATTTTGATGACAATCATATACATAATGTTTAAGATAGAGTGAGAGGGAAAAAAGATAGGAAAAGAAGAATGTGAGCAAAGGAGCGCAGGGAGGTGCAAGAGGCTGCATTGCAGGCCATATTGACTTCCCAGGGCCATTCGCCTGCTGTGCGCTGGTCTCCACCCAACGTGTGAGGCCCTTAAAAGCACATCCATCTGTCTGCTTAGAGCATCACACAACGGCTGATGCAATGCTCATCATTAATGACTGATGGCAGGAGAAATAGTCAAACTCTCTCTCTCTCTCTCTCTTTTCCCTCATGCTCTGTCTATCTTTCTCTCTCTCTCTCTCCCTCTCTCTCTGTCTATTTCTCCATCAGTCTGTGAGTGTTGCACTCATGGACAGCTGTAAATACACTGCAACAAGCTGGAGCAGAAAAGAGGGAGAGAGAGTACAAGAGAAATAAACTGATAAATAGATCAATAGAGACAGATAGATAGACCTCCACTATGTATTCCTCTCCTCCCTCTGTCTTTCCTGGCTTGCTCTTGATTCTCTCCTTTCTCTGAGCGTCTCTCCTCTTCTCCTCTTTCGGAGGAGCAGGAGGAAATGGGGGGAATGAATGGAGATTCACAAGGGGAAGAGTGGAGACTTCAGAATTTGCAACACACACATACACACACTCTTATGTTCACATAAATTCTGATTATGGGAACTACTTTTAGTTAAAGTTGGGAACTACTTTATGTTAAGTGCATGATACCTTTGCGGTAGTATTGAGTGGTGCATTTATACAATGAACCAGAGCAGTAGTGGTCGACAGAATATCTAATGTGTTGTAACGTATTCACAGAAAAATGTAGTAAAGACCATCGTAAACTTTATTCCGGTGTTTCTTTTATGTATGTTGTGAAGTGCAATACACAACAGAATTGGCAACGAGGATTCCCAGGACGACATTGCGTATGTGGAAGCTTTAATGGAAGTTTTCCCGTCTGCAAGTCAACTTATTCAGCTTGCAAGCTAGCACACTCTCTGCAATGGTGAAACAAGCGGAGCGAGTGGAACAAGAGGTTGTGAGTAACTAAACGAAATCATGGCAGTTTCTATTGGAGGAGTCGATGCGTTTGATAGTAGTGTGGAGGAATGGGACACTTACATTGAGAGACTAGCACAATACTACTAAAACCGTATTGAAAACGACCGGTAAGTGGCGGTTTTGCTTAGTGTAATGGGTACAAAGACCTACAACTTGTTAAGGAGTTTAACAGCACCACAAAAGCCAGCACAGAAATCGTTTGAGGACATAACTAAATTGCTGCAGGATCACTTTAACCTGAAACCTCTAATCATTGCTGAGAGATTTTAGCCTGGGAATACCCATGCTGCCTTGCGCATTCATTCTGAATTGCTAGGCAGCCTGGAGAACATGGCCAAAATTTTCGCATGGATTTGGGAACCAATCACAGAGCTAGGATCGATGGCAAGACATTGCACAAACTATT
>JASCQY010000048.1:9014178-9024250 GCA_030264315.1 Sardinella tawilis | reverse complement strand
CTGAGGTTGGAGCCCACTTCCCTGACTTTGTTCAGTCTGGTCTGGAGATGCACACCAACATCTACCACGAGAGTGGCCTGAAAGCCAAGGTCTCTGTGTCTCACAACAATATCAAACTGACCATTCCTGCTCCTGAGGGCCCTACCAAACTCGTCAGCCTCACGTATGTCTAGATCTCTATTGCATTATCAGAGGTTGACATGACTTTTATGTCTGCCCACAGAAACAATTTGTTGAAATTCAAATTCTTTAAAATAGCTGAAAAACAATGAACTAAAACAACATCTAATATAAACCTTAAATGCTAAACTTTGATAACTGACAGTTCGCTTGTACTGGAGATAGTCGGAGTAAAATGTGATCTCTCCTTCTATATTGCAGCAATTCCCTTGTGTCTGTGCATGGTGCTGAGGTCAAGACAATCCCATCCCTGGGAAATAGAGTTGATGTGTCAGAGTGCACTCCAGTCTTCGCTGGCATGAAGTACTGCACAGCTCTGCAGTACTCCGATGCTTTATTCAATGATGATGCCCCCTACTTCCCCTTCACTGGTGACAGCAAGTGAGTAAATTATGCCTGTATGCAAAGTGCCTTTGAAGAACCGGAGGACAGCATTGATTATTGAGTAAACTCATCAATTGTCGGGAGATATTGAAAATAAATTGTTGTGGTATTTGCAGGCTTGCCATTGAGTTGCACCCCACTGGCGAAATCTCTGAGTACACAGCTGACATTGACTATTCCTATGAGGAGAAGACAGATAAAGTTACACTCACTCTGAAGGCTGAAGGTAATTTGGTAAAATGAGTGTATTGCTGAAACTTTATATACATTTACATACATTCATCTGATACTTATGTGGTGACTCATGTTACAGTATTTGGATAATTACTAGACAATCATAAGATGTGAATGGTTGTGAGGTACTTGATTTTGCATATATTTAGCTGTTTTTCCTTGCCTTAGCCTTTTTTCTTCTTTTGCTTTTACTACAGGAGCAGCAGCCTCAGAGGCCACAGCAACCCTCAAGTTCAACAGGCAGAAGTACGCTGTTGAGGCTGATCTGCAGATCCCTGACTATGACCTGGAGGTTGGACTCAGGCTTGGCTCTGTTGACCCCCAAACCAAGGGCAAAGCCACCCACTCTGTCCAGATTGATCTCATTAATAACAACATTCCTCAGGCCTCCCTTATTGCTTTGGGAAAGTAAGGGAAATGGTTTCACCTAAATGAGTATTTTTATGTAACTACAAAGTTTGAGCATTTTCATAAAAATGCAATCCTATTTGCTTCCAACAGGATTGAGGGGATGAAGGATGCCAATGTGGAAGTTCAGCTTCTTTTCCCACCATTTACTGATTTCAAGGTCGCAGCTCACCTTCACCGTGAGGATGATCTCACTCTTGAACTGAAGACTGACTTCAAACTACCAACCACAAACTCTGTGCAGGAAATCACTCTGAAATATGGTGAGGGTGTTTACCTCATGTTGAATAATTTCTGAATTCATTTTGTCTATTTGGTATTTAAAGAAGTACTGTATTGGTCAGTCTTTAAATTATGGCCTGAGAATTACAGACGTAGGAGAACAAGAATGACATCACAACGAGTGACAAGGACTTTGTTTGTAATGTTTGCATGATTACAAAATCAGGGAAGTTCTGAGGATGAAGTGGAGAGAACGCTATGCTGCCTAGACTACTACTGTTGAGATCTGGTGAATCTGAAATTCTGGGAATAGAACAAAACTGTATTAAAAATGAAATCTAATAGTGGGACTGTTCATCGATTCACCCAAATATGTAATATAAATGTAACATATAGGCAGGGTGTAAAATATTGTACGGGTAAAATTATTGCCTGCATCTTGGAAGTCAATATCGGACAGATTAAGCAGATTTCATAGTTTGTATTATTCCAGCCTACTTACGCTAGTACTCTAATTTATGGTAAGCACTCTATATTCTTAAGTACTACAACTTATCCCTTGATACTTTTTGTTATGTTATTCTTACCTACTCCTTACCCTGTACTTTACGGGCCGTAATGTAAAGAGTTACCAAAGTCGGTTCCCTTAATACAATGTAAATTGACAAACTATTTTTTTTTTCATCTTAGATAATGAGAAAGTAGAGGCGGAAATTAAATCTGATGTCAGCACTGAGATCAAGGACATTGTTGGGGGAATGGATGAACTTCTCAACCAGGATCTTGGGAATGGGATGACAGTTGGTACTTTCCTCAGCAAGTCTGTTGAGGTAAGATGAAATATATATATTTCTAAAATATAAATATATATATATAAATATATATATTATATACTGTATATATAAATATATATAAATATAAATATATATATTTCTAAAAAATCTTTTTAGAAAATTAACATGTTTCATATTCACTGCTGTACACTGATTAGCATGTTTTTGTATGTGTAATAACTGTGTCCATAACGTATCATTTGACATGTCCATGTTCAGGGAGTCAATGCCTACATCGAGAAATATGGTGCAGAGATTCCATTTGTGCAGAACTTGAGACTGCCTGAATTCCCTGAGCTGTCATTCCCAGAGAAACTGTACTTGAAATCGTAAGTGCAATGTTTCATCAACCGTCTCTGTTATAACTACATGAAATTTGTGTGCATTACTATTAACATTATTAGCATTAGTATTAATGGGTTGTGCATACCATCTCATACAAATTAGGGCCCATGATGCGAGAAATATGTGAGAATTTCAGTTAGAGGATATCAAGTACACAATCAGTCTAATCACATGATTTGCATGTTTACTTACAGTGAGGCTGATGCCAAATACTACTTTGGCAAACACCACTACACGATTGCCATTCCTCTGCCTCTTGGTGGAAAATCCTCTGGAGACCTGAACTTCCCTGCTGTCCTGACCACTCCTCACCTGACTGTGCCCCAGCTGGGTCTGGAGGTTGCCTCCATTGACATTCCTGTTCCTGAGGTCTTTGTTCCAGAACAGGTGTCTGTGTCTCTGCCTGTCTTCGGAAAGGTTGAAGTGTCTGCCAAGATGGACAGCAATTTGTACAAGCTGGATGCTGATGTTTCTGCTGGTAGAGATCCAGTTGACCACCCCAGCTATTCTGCTAAGGTGGAAGTGACTGGAACTTGTCCTGCTGAAATTCTCTCTGTGAAGATTGATGGTACGTGTCTTTGTATAATTTTAATTCTTCCATGAACTCATTTTGAAAACACACAAGATCAATTCACATGCCCTGACTAAAATACAGTGATCTTTTAATTTTATTTTGTAAGCCAAGAACAGTACTCTGACAAAAAAATTGTATTATACTTTGAACAGGCTCTGCATTGTTTGCGGCTGCACCTGGAGAGTCCTTCAAGGCTGAAATCAAGACTAATGTGAACCACAAGTTCATTGATGCCAGCGTTAGTGTTGTGGAGGTAGCAACCATTGCTGACAAGTTCAACCTGAAGTCTAACAACAAGATTGAGGTAATCAGCCCTCTTGGTGTCCAGATGTCTCTTGAGTACAGCGGTGATGCCAGTCTGAACACAGAGGAGATCTCTGGAAATGGAAACCTGGAGGGATCCTTCAAGGCTGGCCCTGTGTCTGGAACTGCATCCATCTCACAGGTGGTTGAAGTTTTCCCATTCAAGCCAGAAGCCAAGATTGATTCCTCAATGAAGATTGATTCAGCCTTTGTCAAAGCCCAGAACACATTTGCTGCAACTTTTGCTAATGGTGAGCTGAGTGCCACATCCAACACTGCTGCTTTTGATGACACTCTGGTGCACATCGCTGAAGTCACCATCAAGGATTCCACTCTGGCTGTAAAGTCTGATACCAAGGGAGATGCCCTTGGCCTGAAGATTCAAAATGTGGCTGAAGCCTCTGCTGGAGCAGGAGCCGTTAACATCAAGATGGAAACAAATGCTGACCGTGCAGAGGATCGCATCCATTCCATTGTAACTGCTGTCTTGGATGTCAATGGCCTGGCTGTGAACAGCGATGCTGATGTTAAGCTTGCCGAAAACACTGCGATTCACAAAGCCTCTTTGAACCTGAACAAGGATGGTCTGTCAACCAATGGAGCCACATCCCTGCAGAGCCCACTGAAGCTGGAGAATACCTTCAGCGGTTCCCTGGATGCATCCAAGGGTGCTCTCAACATTGACATCAAGGGTGAATTTGCTGACATGAAGATTGCTAATACTATGTCTCTGTCTGGCACACTCTCTTCTATTGCTTTCAACACCAATGGTGAGGCATTTGTAACTGAGGGAACTGGCTACACCCACTCCATTGTCTTGGATGTGCATGACTATATGGCATCTTTTAACATGAACACTGACCTGAAGGTCCTGCATGCCAACTTGGTGAATGAGGCTCATCTTAAGGCTGAGCCCTACAAGGCAGATCTGTCCGGAAGCCTGAAGGCATCCTATGGTGAAGAGGAGCTGAAACATACTTATGAGATGAAGTACGCTGACCTGATTGCCAATGCTAAGTGCAGCACAACTGGTAAGCTTCTGGGCTCTCACCTCAGCCAGAACACTGAGGTAGAGGTTGCTGGACTCACTATTAGAATTAACAATGATGCCCGCTTCAACTCACAGCCTTTCCGCTTTGACACCACCAACCGTGCCACAGCTGTTCCCTTCAGCTTCAACTTCGATTCTATTTCCAATGCTGACGGTGATCTTGTCATGTATGGAAAACACAGTGCTCAAGTCTACAACAAGATCTTGATGAGGGTAGAACCCTTGGCATTTGCACACTCTCATGAATGCAGAATTTCAACATCCCAAAATCTTGACAATGGTGTTTCCATTGAGACTGGGCTTGACAACAAGTTTGAAACTCTCCTGACCCCATCTGAGCAGAAGGCTCATCTGATTGTAAAATCCAAAATTAACAACCATGCCATCACTGAGGAGGTCAATGTTTACAACACACCTGAGAGGCTTGGACTGGAAATGGCAGGAAACATCATGACAAATTTGCTCAACATGGCTGACACTGAAAATCAAGACTTCGGCATATCTGGATTTGTGAAATATGACAAGAATAATGATGTTCACATCATCTATTTACCTTTCACTGAAAACCTGGTCAGTATTGCAGAGAACCTTAGACTTGTTGTTGTAGAAATGATTGAAGCTGTGCAGGCTTATATTGGACAAGAGGATTTCATCCGGAAGCTGGAAAGCCTTCCCCAGCAGATCACCGACCTTGTCAAGGACCTCAATATCGAGGGAAGAGCCACTGAGCTTAAGCAGCAAATACTTTCTCTCTCACAGGAGTATAGCATCACTCTTGATGATCTGGAGGCTTCTCTGATGAACCTGAGGACTACTCTTGAGAAACTCCTGACTGACCTGGCTGCTCGCATCAGTGAAACCATCACAATGGTTAGAGAAGTCATTGCAAGTGGAACTTTGTCTGAGGATGTTGTCAAGAAGCTGACTGACCTTCTTAATGCCCTGAATGAAGAATATGACATCAATACCATGCTTGTTGCAATCATTGAAGCAGTTGAAGATCTGATCAAACAGATTGATCTCATGAAGCTCAAGGACAGCAGCATTGCTCTCCTGCATGACCTGGAGTCCCAGTATGGCATCAAAGCCAAGATTGAGGAAAGAGTTGCTGAACTTAAACAAATGGTTTCCAGCTTCAGCTTGGCTAAGTTTGCTGAGGACTTGAAGAGCCTGATTTCCTCTATTGACATTGAAGGTCTGACCAGACAGCTTGTGGCACACATTCCAACAGAGCAAATTAACAAAATTGTCGACACAATGAAATCTCTGGTTACAGAATTGGATATTACTGGTAAGCTGAATGCAGTCATTTCTAATGTGAGAGCTGTACTTGTTAAATATGAACTTGACAAGAGAATTGAAGCAATCCTGGAGAAGGTTGTTGAGCTTATCCAAAAATTCAAAATTGATGAGTCTATGCAGGTTGTTGCTAACACCCTGAAGACCATCCACATCCCTGTCACACAGACACTGGAAGATGCTATCAACTACCTTAAAGCCACTGAGATCAAGCAGGCAATCGAGCACCTGAATGAATACCTTGATGCTTTTGTGCAAAGACTGAAGGCTTTTGACTACAATGCTTTTGTAGATCATGCCAATGCAGAAATTGCAGCTTACATTGGTGAACTGAACACAATCATTGCTTCTCTTGAGATTTCACAGAAGTTTGAGGCAGTCAGAGAATTCATCAACTATGCTCTGTCCACACTGAGTGGTGCTCTGGAAGAACTCAGAGCTGTGAAGATGGCTGATGCAATCAAATCTCTGAAGGATATTATTGACACTGTCATTCTGAATGACATCAGGGCAATCGTGGCCAACCTCCCAGAAGTTGACCTCAGAGGTATCATTGAGCATTACCTGCAGGTTATCAGCAACCTGTACACCAAGGTCATGGACATCATCATTGAAACTTTCGGTGGAGTGGTTGATGCAGTCCAGAAATTTGTTGCTGATCAAGCCATATTTGGTCAACTTAAACAGCTCATTGAGGCAACTGTAACTGGTCTGAAGACAGCTGAGTTAGAGTTCCCCTCACTCAATGTCCCATTCACAGACCTTGTTCTGCCTTCCTTCAAGCTCAGCTTGGCCAACCTTCAAGACAGCCTCCCAACACAGATTGACCTGCCCGAGTTCACCATTCTGGGCTTCCATACTGTGCCAGCCATGACCATTACATATGATGCTATCAAGCAGAAGGTTATGGAGCTCATTGACTTCATTGTCAACTATGAAATCACCTTTGTTAATGTAGACACCTTCTTTGGAGAGCTTGCTGTGAATTACCTGCCTGACTTGTCTGCTATTTCCCTGCCGGAGATCACACTTCCAGAGATCTCTCTCCCTGCCATCCCTAAATTTAGCGCAGAACACATCATTGACATGCCACTTCAGATTCCAGAGATCAAGCTGCCACACATTCCTCAATATATGATGTTGCCCGCTTTTGGAAAGCTTTATGGTGAGATCAAAATCAACTCTCCCATCTACAGTATTAGAACCACAGCTGAGTTCCAGAACTCTACTGATAGTGAGACTACTCCCCAGTTTACGGCATTCTTGAATTCCAAGGGTTCATCTGCTGCTGTTGATGGGCTGGACTACAGCCTAGACAGCACTGCACGTATAGCAATCCCCAAAAGGAGCCGTATTATCATTGCAGAAACCCTTAAGTTTACACAACATAGCCATCTGTCTGTGGAGCATCAAGCATCAATGACCGTTTATGGCCTTTCTGCTCAGGCCTCAGCCAAGACAGCTTTGAAGGTTAACACTTCACCATACACAGCTGACCTAGTCAACAATGCATTCTTTGCCATGGAAGGTGGCATTACCAGCTCTATTGACACCTCCTACAACCACAAAGCCAACATCCCCATGATCTCATACACCAGTGACATGGCTCTTACACAGAAGGTTGTTGCTCGCCAAGATGGCACCACTGTCACTCTTTCCATGAAAAATGAAGGAACAAGCAAGATTTCTTACCCTGATTTCTCAGAGGAAACCACCCATAAGAGTGATCTTGATTACACCATGAACCTTCGCACAGCCAAGCTGACATACACTTCTGACACTGATAGTCCCTCTCTTAAGCTTAAGGAGAGATGGAATGCTGATGCTGTTGTTTTCAGTCACTTCAATTTTGATATACGTATGGAAACAGAGTCTCCATTCATTAAGAACAGCCTGATGACTGCCTCTGGGAAAGCTCACTTGGGCGACATGAAAGTTGAAATCAAGGCAAACCATGACACAGAACTTACCGGTGATCTCAGTGGAACCCTGTCAAACTCACTCCACTTCATGGTTAAACCAATCGAAGTTGTGTTTGACTTCCAGAACAAGGGTAATGTCAAAGCCTTTTCAGCAAAAGTTGATCTCCAGAATGACTATGCTGTCACCTTGAATTCTGATGTTCAGCACATCAACACAATGGCCCTTGTAAAGCTGAACCAGTACAGGATTGGATACAACTTTACAGTTGACAATAACCAGGCTGAAACTGGTATATATGCTTCTGCTGATGCTGATGTTAACCTCGACTTACTGACAGTGCCCATTAGCATTCCTGAGATTGATGTGCCAATCATTGATTTCAAGACCCCAGCCATCAGTGACATCAACCTGTATGAGCACACTGGCTTGAAGCACCTGCTAAGCTCCACTGAGCAGACTGTTGATATGGATGCCAAGATTGTGTACAAGAAGAGCAGGTTTGCTCCCCTTCTGGATCTGAACCTAATTTACGTTCCTGCCATTGGAAACCTGGTGTCTGAGGCCTCTTTCAAATCTTCCATCATCAACCTGAATATCAATGCTGAAGTGTCTGGTGAGGATGATGTGGTAGCCCGCATTGGTGCAAACTCTGCATCTGTTTTCGAGAGCCTGAAGGCTAAGCTTGATGTTACCAGTAGCCTTACCACCAAGAGAGATGTAAAACTGGCCACAGCTCTCTCTCTGACGAATTCCCATTTTGAGGCTACACATGACAGCACTCTGAACCTGAACACAGATGAGTTTGATGCTTCTCTTACTGCAGCGACTGTTGCAAAGGTGAACCTGCCAATTTTCACTGCTGAAGCCAACCATCAGCTGAAAGTAGACCCAAAGAGTGATGCATTTGCAGACAACATGTTTAAAATGGTGTACACTTTGAATCTCCCTGTCATAAATGCTGTTGGTTCTGGAGATATTGAGAGCAGCTCAAAGTTTGAATCTAGCTTTTTATTCATTTCCATGGAGTCAACAACTAAGGAACAGTTTGATGGAACCATCCTGGACAGTGGCATTGTAAAGAGATCTCTGAATGATGTAGCCAATTTCTATTTAAATGGAGACAGCCTTCGCTCAACTCGAAAGACCACCAGCAATGCACATATCAGCTATGGTGATCTTAAAATTGAATTTGATGTTGATGCGGACCTCGCTTTAGAACTGAAAGAAAGATTGTATGCCAATATGAAAATTGACTCCAACAATGAGTTCAATGTGGCTAGCCTGAACACCAAAGGAAAGCACTCTTTCAAGGCTACTGGTGATGTGACAATGAAATCTCTGGCAGTCGATTTGGAAGCTGACCTTGCTCAACCAAGTTCCCTGGGTGATCTTAGCTATTTTGAGAAGCTGACCATGGATTGGACAGAAGAGAAGGAGAAAGACACCTACAATCTGAAGATCGTCACCCCTGTGTACACCACCACTGCTGTTGTAGAATCAGAGGGTCTTTTCCCCTCATACCAAGGAACCTTCAAGGCCTCTGCCAAGTCCCCAGCTGTGTTCCTGGAGTACGATCTGGATGGTGAGTACTGTACAGGCATTGCTAAAGTTGCTTCACCATGTTTATATCCATTTTACAGTCTAAGTATTCTGTCATGCTCACACTGTCATGTTCTATTATCCTTAATAGGGTCCTTCTCAGTTGCTGTTGAAGACACGGCTGTGAGCCACACTCTTAAGGCTGTTCTGACCCATGCTGACCTGATTATGGATGTTCAACATGCTATTCAGCATCAGGATGATGGGTAAATATTGTATATTTGTCAGTCAAATATTAGTGTAATCATATCATAAAATTTTCACTCATCATGCAGGTTTGAAGTTTTTTTTTTCTCAAAGTGCATCATTTGTCTTTTTGTGCAGTCCCTCTCATACCCTGAATGTGGACATCACAAGTCCCACCTTCACTGATGCGAACTTCCGGTATGCTGCCCGTAAAGATGGAATCAGCACCTCTGTTTCCAACCCATCCACTGGCTTTCTTGGATTACAGCTTCAGGGCAAAATCCCACAGATGACAGCAAAACTGTACTGCCGCCTTCCTGTGAGTATACCCATACAAGGATACAAGGAGGTTTATTTGTCACATGCATATAGTTACTGCTGTAAAAAATGCAGTGAAATTGTGAAGTTACTTCGCCAGTTGTGCAGAAAAAAAAAGAGAGAGGGGGGAAGGGGGGGGGGGTAAAAAAGTGCATATCCAAAAAGTGCAAAAAGGGGAGGGGCTGACTAAGAGCATTAAGAAGGGGATGAATG
>JASCQY010000048.1:8991309-9005535 GCA_030264315.1 Sardinella tawilis | reverse complement strand
TCTCGCTCCCTGACCTACCAGGCTCTGTTCCAGTGCGGCACCCCTGAGTGCAGCAGTGCCATCATGCAGATCCTCAGAACCTTCGATAGCTCTTCTATGGAGATTGACGCCACCGTCTATGCCATGGGTCTGCTGCCCAACCCCTCTCGCCAGCTCGTCAGTGACATGCTGGAAATGGCCAAATTCAAGCAGAGCAAGCCCATCTTCTATGGTGCCAGCAATGCTGTCAGGAAGTAAGACAGCTTTTCAAGGTTGCCTTTAAAAAAGCAGTTCTAATTTTTAAGATTCAGAAATGATGAATGTACATTCTGTTTATCCACAGACTGTACCAGGCTGAGGGTAAAGTCACCCCTGAGATTGAGGCTGTTGCCAACTTTGCCTTGGAGCAGATTGGAGACTGCACTGGTGACCAGGAGTTCATTTTCATGTCCCTGAAGGTGTGTTGCAGTAAAATACAACCAGTGCCCAACAACAACAATTCTGTACTCTTCATGATGTTAAGTTTATGGACCCTTTTGTCACTCAGGTTATTGGTAACATGGCTGCTGCTATGGGAGCTGCCAGCCCTGCCCTGAAATCTGCTGTCATCCAGTGTGTGAACCAGCCTGCTGCTACCCCAGAGGTTCAGCTGGCTGCCATCCAAGCCTACAGACAGACCACTCTGCCTGAGGAGGTAACCCAGAGCATTCCTGTGTTTTACAACTCAGTGACAATTATGTGTTTTAAGCACTGCTAACTGAAAACATCTCTTGTGTGCATTACAGGGCAGACAGGTGCTCATGCAGGTCCTTCTGGACGGTGCTGCCCCACTGCAGAAGCGTGTTGCTGCCTACCTGGTTCTGATGAAGGACCCCCAGCCCTCTGAACTCTCTCAGCTGGCTGCTGCTCTGCCAATTGAGGAGAACCAGCAGGCCAAGAGCTTTGTGATCTCTCATGTCACCAACATCCTGAGCTCCACTGAACCCGAGACCCAGGAGTATGTCACATTTAACAACTTCCAATTATTTAAATCTTTAAAAAATGTACAAGTAAATTATACTCTCGCTGCCCTGTCTGAGCAAATGTGTTTTTCTTCTTCACAGGCTGAGGCAGAAGATCCTTGATGCTCTGCAGGGCAATGAGGTCGGAACTGTCATGGACCCAACCAAATTCTCCCGCAACTACAAGGTCGGATCCCTGGAAGGCAACATGATCTTTGAGGGAGCTAGCTACCTGCCCAAGGAAGTCATGCTGGAGATGACCCTGAATGCCTTTGGCTATGATATGGACGTGATTGAGGTATGAATGAAAAAAGTCCCTGCCTGAAATTTTATATCTGTATTTCCTGATTGTTTGCTCCATCATATCATGTTGCACTTTCAGGTTGGCATGGAGGGCACAGGACTTGAACCAACTGTTGAGGCCCTGTTTGGTGCCAATGGATTCTTCCCTGACACCGTGATGAAGACCATCTACTATGCTGCTGACAAGATGCCAAGCCAATTCGGTCAGACTCTGAGGAACATGCTTCCATCCCTGAGGAATGACAGGAAGAAGAGACAGGTACTGAGCACATACAGTAGACAGTACGCAGAATGGCTTTGAAGCAGAAAAAAATTAGAAAATGACCTTAATTTTCTGTCTCTATAGTCTTCCCAGAACCTCCTGAGAGAGCTTAGCCGCAATGTCAACAAACTGTTCAGGGACCTCAAGGCTCAGGATGCCCCTGAGGCCATGGTCTACCTGAGACTGCTGGGTATGGAGCTTGGTTACCTCAAGACCAAGGACATGGAAGAGATGGCCTACTCTGCTGCAATGATGATTGACAACCTCCTGAAGATGTTCCCCACTGATGTGAGTGCAGAACCAAAACCAAATAAACTTTTCACACTTCATATCCTTGCTAACTCAAAGTAAGAACAAAAACAACCTTAAGTAGCTTACTTATTTTTATGAATGCTTTGTAGTTCATCAAGGGACTTCTGACTGGTGCTGACAACGAGCTGTTTGCCCACTACATCTTCATGGACAATGAGTTCTACCTGCCAACTGGCCCTGGTGTTCCCCTCAGGGTTGCCCTCTCTGGTACCTTCACCCCTGGAATCAAGGGAGGAGTGCACCTTAATGCTGACATGGTAAGAAAGCTAGCAATATAATGTGAAACATTATACATGTGAAACTATGCTGCAATAACATGTAAAACTTCCCAATCCTTCTACCCTCATCCACAGAGTGAGATGGCCTTCATGCCATCCGCTGGCATTGAGTTCGTGACTGAGGTTGGAGCCCACTTCCCTGACTTTGTTCAGTCTGGTCTGGAGATGCACACCAACATCTACCACGAGAGTGGCGTGCATGCCAAGGTCTCTGTGTCTCACAACAATGTGAAACTGACCATTCCTGCTCCTCAGAACCCTGCCAAGATTGTCAGCCTCACGTAAGTCTGGCTATTTGCATCATTCTATTGAAGAATAAATATACGAAATATGAATGTTTATGAATATGACTAGGAAATATTTTGTCTGAAAATAATATACTCCATCCAAGTATATATTTTAACTCTTTTGTCTCTCACAATAGCAATTCCCTGGTGTCTGTGCACGGTGCTGAGATCAAGAGCATCCCATCCACAGGAGAAAGAATTGATGTGACAGAATGCACTCCAGTCTTCGCTGGCATGAAGTACTGCACAGCTCTGCAGTACTCTGATGCTATGCATACTGCTGAGTCTCCCTACTTCCCATTCACTGGAGACAGCAAGTAAGAAAATAATGGAGAAACAGCACTTGAAAGTAGCACCTCTTCTGACAGTTATTTTTAGATGTTCTTCAAAGAGACTGACAAGACATTTGCCTTTTCTTTTAGGCTTGCCATCGAGCTGCACCCCACTGGTGAAGTCTCAGAATATGTTGCCAACCTTGACCATTCCTATGAGGATAAGACTGACAAACTTACCCTGACCCTGAAGGCTGAGGGTAAACTTCTTACTAAGAATTCTTTGTCTGATGAGTATATCAATCAACATTTACCAAATGACAACAGGTAAAATTGGAATACATGTATTATATTTTGACTTTAATTGTTTTCACTGTCACCCACCACTACAGGAGCTGCTTCTGAGGCCACAGCAACAGTGAAGTTCAACAGGCAGAAGTACACCGTTGAGGCTGATCTGCAGATCCCTGATTATGACCTGGAAGTTGGACTCAGGTTTGGCTCTGTTGACCCCAACACCAAGGGCAAGGCCACCCACTCTGTCCAGATCGACCTCGTCAACAAGAACATTCCTCAGGCTTCTCTGGTCGCCCTGGCCAAGTATGAAAAATAATATTTTGCATGTAAACATAGAATTGTTTCATTGCTTTCTAAGATTGTGCTATGGTCAGTCATAACTGCTATGGCTATTTCTTACAGGATTGAGGGTATGAAGGATGCCACCATGGACCTTCAGCTCCTTGTGCCTGTACTGAAGGCTGATGCTAAGGTCTCTGCACACCTCCACCGTGCTGAGGGTCTGACCCTGGAGTTTGAAACTGATGTTAAGCTGCCAGAGACTTCCTCTGCCCAGAAGATCACTCTGAAATACGGTATGTGGTAAACTGCTTTCATTAATATTCTGCTTCTCTACTGCCCTCTCCCTGATGTTTTTTTATTGTTGTTGCCATAACACCACCATATAATTTGCTATTATTCACATATTGATGCAGATGCTGACAAACTGGAAGCTGAGATTAAGTCTGATGTGAGCTCTGAGATCCAGAACATCATCCCCAACATTGATGCTGTCAAGGCCTCTGTGAACGGTCTTCTTGATGCCCAGGTTGGACAGTCTGGCATGACCTTCCGTGATGTCCTCGCCAAATCTGTTGAGGTATGAATCATGGCTATTGTATAACTATTACAACACTGTCTAAATAATATGAACACTTAAGAGAACCTTAATGCACACATTCACATTCATTCATTTTGGTACAATCTGTTTTTGACAGACTACCAATGCCTACCTGGAGAAGCTGGAGGCTGAGCTTCCCTATGTGCAGAATGTAAGGCTTCCCGCACTGCCTGAGATTTCTCTGCCCGAGAGACTGTACTTGAATGCGTAAGTAATTTCAGATGCGACTATATTTAACTGAATGACAAGCTACTTGACACCCCTTACATATATTATTAAACTAAAATAATGGAGGCTAAAAATATATGAATAAAAAGCCAAGCTATGAAAATGCTGAATGTTGGGTAAATACTGTAGCTGGCAGAACATTTGGCACAATTCTCTTGGCCATAATACTATGACAAATACATTATTTAATTATTTATACGTTTATATTAAACTGCACCCTTTTACTTTGTTTACAGTGAGGCTGATGCCAAGTACCACTTTGGCAAGCACTACTACACCATTGCCATTCCTCTGCCTCTTGGTGGAAAATCCTCTGGAGACCTGAACTTCCCTGCTGCCCTGACCACTCCTCACCTGACTGTGCCCCAGCTGGGTCTGGAGGTTGCCTCCATTGACATTCCTGTTCCTGAGGTCTTTGTTCCAGAGCAGGTGTCTGTGTCTCTGCCTGTCTTCGGAAAGGCTGAGGTGTCCGCCAAGGTGCACAGCAACTTCTACAACCTTGAGGCTGACGTTTCTGCTGGTAGAGATCCAGTTGACCACCCCAGCTATTCTGCTAACGTGGCAGCCACTGGTAGCTGCCCTGTAGATATCTTCTGCTTCAAGGCTGAAGGTAAAAATAGGTGGTAAATTAATTGCTTGTTGTGATTATATGTATTCTTTTTCAACACTTAGATTCATCAATTTGATATGCCAAATGCTATGATATACCACTATGACATTACATTTTAAACTATACCCTTATGATGCAAACTCAATATATTGCATTATGTTCACTTTCTCTAGCATCTGCCCAGCTTGCTGGTACACCCGGCGAGTCCCTGAAGGCTGAAGTGAAGACACATGTGCACCACAAGCTCATTGATGCCAGTGTTAGTGTTGTGGAGGTAGCAACCATTGCTGACAAGTTCAACCTGAACTCCCACAGCAAGATCGAGGCAACAAGCCCTCTTGGTGTTGAGATGTCTCTCGAGTATACTGGTGATGCTGGTCTGAACACAGAGGAGATCTCTGGAAATGGAAACCTGCATGGATCCCTGAAGGCTGGCCCTGTTTATGGTGATGCCACCATCTCTCAGGTAATTGCAGTCTTCCCATTCAAGCCAGAGGCCAAGATTGACTCTTCTGCGAAGATCGATTCCACCCTCATCAAAGCCCAGCACACATTTGCTGCAACCTTTGCTAATGGTGAGCTGGCTGCTACTTCCAACACCGCTGCTTTTGATGACACTCTGATGCACCATGCTGAAGTCACCATCAAGGATTCCACTCTGGCCCTGAAGTCTGATACCAAAGCAGATGCCCTTGGTCTGAAGATTCAGAATGTGGCTGAAGCCTCCGCTGGTGCTGGAGCTGTCAACATCAAGGTGGAAACAAGCGCTGACCATGCAGAGGATCGCATCCATGCCCTTGTAACTGCCGTCCTGGATGTCAACGGCCTGTCTGTGAACAGCGATGCTGATGTTAAGCTTGCCGAAAACACTGCAACTCACAAAGCATCTTTGAACCTGAATAAGGATGGTCTGTCAACCAATGGAGCCACATCCCTGCAGAGCCCGCTGAAGCTGGAGAATACCTTCAGCGGTTCCCTGGATGCATCCAAGGCTGCTCTCAACATTGACATCAAGGGTGAATTCGCTGACATGAAGATTGCTAATAGCATGTCCCTGTCTGGCACACACTCTACTATTGCTTTCAACAACAATGCTGAAGCATTTGTAATTGAGGGAACCTCCTACACCCACAGCATTAGCATGGATGTACATGACTACACTGCATCTTTGAACATCAACAACGACTTGAAGGTCCTGCATGCCAACTTGGTGAATGAGGCTCACCTTAAGGTCGAGCCCTACAAGGCTGATCTGACTGGAAGCCTGAAGGCAGCCTTTGGTGAAGAGGAGCTTAAACACTCCTATGAAGTGAAGTATGCTGACCTGATTGCCAATGCCAAGTGCGGAACAACTGGTAAGCTTCTGGGCTCCCACCTGAGCCAGAACACTGAGGTAGAGGTTGCTGGACTCACTGTTAGAATCAACAATGATGCCCGCTTCAACTCTCAGCCTCTCCGCTTTGACACCACCACCCGCGCCACAGCTGTTCCCTTCAGCTTCAATGTTGATGCCATTGCAAATGCTGATGCTGATGTGACCATGTACGGTAAGCACACTGCTCAGGTCTACACCAAGTTCCTCATGAAGGCAGAGCCACTGGCATTCGCACACTCTCATGAGTGCAGGATCTCTACCTCCCAGAACCTTGACAATGGTGTATCCATTGAGACTGGACTTGACAACAAGATTGAAACCCTCCTGACTCCCTCTGACCAGAAGGCTCATGTGACACTGAAGACCAAATTCAACAACCATGCCATCAACGAGGAGGTGAGCATTTACAACCACCCTGAGAGGCTTGGAATGGAAATGGCAGGAACAATCCTGACCAGTCTGCTCAACACAGCTGGCAGTGACAACCAAGAATTTGCTGTCTCTGGATTCCTGAAGTATGATAAGAGCACTTCCAGCCATACCATCCACCTACCTTTTGTTGAGAGTGTACCTGCTCTCCTTGAAGATGTCAAAATCATCATTGTGAGCATCGCTGAGTCCCTGCAGACTATCATCACCAGAGAGGACCTTGTTGCCAAGTTGGAGAGCATCCCCCAGCACATCAGCGACTTTGTGAAGGAATTGAATGTTGAAGGAAGAGCAATCCAGCTCAAGCAGGACCTGCTTTCCCTTTCCAGAGAGTACGCCATCACCCTTGAAGATCTTGAGGCCACTCTGACAAGCCTGAAGGCTGCACTTGAGAAGCTCCTGACTGATCTGGCTGCCCGTGTCAACGACACAGTCAAACTGACCAGAGAGCTGATTGCCAGTGGAACCCTGTCTGAGACTGTTGTCAAGAGGCTGACTGAGGAGCTCAATGCCCTGAATGAAGAATATGATGTCAGTGCCATGCTTCTTGCAGTCATTGAAGCAGTTGAAGATCTGATCAAGCAGATTGATCTCATGAAGCTCAAGGACAGCAGCATTGCTCTCCTGCATGACCTGGATGCCCAGTATGCCATCAAAGCCAAGATTGAGGAAAGAGTTGCTGAACTGAAACAAATGATTTCCAGCTTTAGCCTGGCACAGTTTGTTGAGGACCTGAAGAGCCTGATCTTCTCCATTGACATTGAAGGTCTGACCAGCCAGCTGGTGGCACACATTCCAACAGAACAAATTAATAAGCTTGTAGACACAGTGAAATCTCTGGTGACAGAATTGGACATCATTGGTAAGGTGAATGCTGTCTATGCTAATGTGAAGACTGCTCTTGTTAAATATGAACTTGACAAGAGAATTGAAGCAATCCTGGAGAAGGTTGTTGAGCTCATCCAGAAATTCAAAATTGATGAGACTGTGCAGGTTGTTGCTAACACCCTGAAGACCATCCACATCCCTGTCGCACAGACACTGGAAGATGCTATCAACTACCTTAAGGCCACCGAGATCAAGCAGGCAATTGAGCACCTGAATGAATACCTTGACGCTTTTGTTCAAACAGTTAAGGCTTTCGACTACAATGCTTTTGTAGATGTTGCTAATGAGAAAATTGCTGCTTACACTGGCGAGCTGAACACAATCATTGCTTCTCTTGAGATTCCACAGAAGGTTGAGGCTCTCAGAGAATTCGTCAACTATGCTCTCTCCACACTGAGTGGTGTTTTGGAAGAACTCAGAGCCGTCAAGGTTGCTGATGCAATCAAATCTCTGAAGGACATCATCGACACTGTCATTCTCAATGACATCAGGGCACTGGTGGCCAACCTCCCAGAAGTTGACCTCAGAGGTATCCTTGAGCATTACCTGCAGGCTGTCAGCAACCTGTACACCAAGGTGATGGACATCGTCATTGAAACCTTCGGTGGAGTGGTTGATGCTGTCCAGAAATTTGTTGCTGATCAAGCAATTGTTGGCCAGCTTAAACAGCTCATTGAGGGAGTTGCAACTGGACTGAAGACAGCTGAGTTTGAGTTCCCCTCAATCGCTGTCCCACTCACTGACCTGGTTCTGCCTTCCTTCAAGATTAGCCTGGCCGCCCTTCAGGACAGCCTCCCAACACAGATTGACCTGCCTGAATTCACCATTCTGGGCTTCCATACTGTGCCAGCCATGACCATTACTTATGATGCTATCAAGCAGAAGGTTATGGAGCTCATTGACTTCATTGTCAACTATGAAATCACCTTTGTGAATGTGGATGCCTTCTTTGGAGAGCTTGCTGTGAATTACCTGCCTGACTTGTCTGCTATTTCACTGCCTGAGATCACACTTCCAGAGATCTCTCTCCCTGCCATCCCCAAGGTCAACGCTGAGCATCTGATTGACATCCCTCTGACCATCCCAGAGATTAAGCTCCCTCACCTTCCCACTGAGCTGATGGTGCCAGCTTTTGGAAAGCTCTATGGTGAACTCAAGGTGAACACACCCATGTACAACTTGCAGTCTGCTGCTGAATTCCAGTATGCCCCAGAGAGTGAGACAACTCCCCAGTACACAGCTGCTCTGACCGCCCAAGGTGCCTCTTCCATGTTTGAGGGAATGGACTGCAGCCTGGAGTCCAGTGCACGTGTGAAGTTCCCAGAGATGAGCAGCATCACTGTTGCAGAGACCCTGAAGTTCACATCTGCTATCCTTGCTGTGGACCATGAGGCAACAGTGTCCCTCCCACCCCAGGGCACTGCCAAGACCACTGTGAAGATCACCACATCTCCCCTTAATGCTGAGCTTGTCAACAATGCCATCATTGATGGCCTGTCCCTGACTCTTGACACAACCTACCACCACCAGATCAATGTTGCCCTGATCTCATACACCAGTGAAACCTCTCTGGCTCAGAAGGCAGCTGCTCGTCTGGAAGGTCAGACCATCACTTTCACCATTGGCCATGAGGGAACTGCCAAGTTTGCCCTTCCTGACTACTCTGATGAGGCAACACTCAAGACTGACCTGCACTACACCATGGACCTCAGCAATGCCAAGCTGACTTACACTGGTGACCTCAACAGCGCCACCCTCAAGATGAAGCAGGTGTTGAATGCTGATGCTGTTGTCCTGAGTCACCTGAACTTTGATGCCCGTATTGAAGCTGAGTCTCCTATCATCAAGAACAGCCTGCTGACTGCCTCTGGAAAGGTTGACTTGGGTGACCTGAAGGTTGAAATTAAGGCCAATCATGATACCGAGCTTGCTGGTGCTCTCAGCGGAACCCTGTCTAACTCCATTCATGCTATGGTCAAGCCCGTTGAGGTTGTGTTCGACTTCCAGAACAAGGGCAATGCCAAGGCAAGCCTGGCTGACACACTCTCCGCTAAAGTTGACCTCCAGAATGACTACTCTGTCACACTGAAGTTCGACCATCAGCACATTAACACCCTGGCCCTTGTCAAGCTCAATCAGTACAAGATTGGCTACAACTTCACTGTTGAGAACAATGATGCTGAAATTGGAGTCTTTGCCGCTGTTGATGCTGAAGCCAACCTTGACTTCCTGACAGTGCCCATTAGCATTCCTGAGTTTGCTGTGCCAATCATTGATTTCAAGACCCCAGCCATCAGTGACATCAATCTGTATGAGCACACTGGCCTGAAGCACCTGCTGACCTCCACTGAGCAGGCAGTTGATGTGGATGCCAAGATTGTCTACAAGAAGAGCAGGTTTGCTCCCCTTATGGATCTGGGCCTGATTCACATTCCTGCCATTGGCAGCCTGGTCACAGAGGCTTCCTTCAAGTCTTCCATCATCAACCTGAATATCAATGCTGAGGTGTCTGCCGAGGATGATGTTGTGATCCGCATTGGTGCCATCTCTGCATCTGTCTTTGAGGGTCTGAAGGCCAAGATTGATGGAACCAGCAGCCTTACCACCAAGAGAGGAGTGAAACTGGCCACAGCCCTGTCTGTGGAGAATGTTCATGTTGAGGCCACCCATGAGTGTACTCTGAATCTGAACATTGAAGAGCTGGAAGCCGCCCTTTCCGCTTCAACTGTTGCCAAGGTGAACCTGCCCATCCTCACTGCTGAGGCCAACCACCAGCTGACAGCTGAGACCAAGGGACATCCCCAGGCCACCTCTAACTTCAAGATCACATATACTTTGAACGTCCCAGTCATCAAGGCTGTTGGTTCTGGAAATGCTGAGAACAGCCTGAAACTTGAAGCTGGTCTCTTCTTCCTCTCTGTGGAGTCATCCACAAAGGGACAGATTGATGGAACCCTCCTGGACACTGGCCTTGTTAAGGGAGCCCTTGATAACACCGCTAATGCCTACCTGAACGAGAATGGTCTTCGCTCACATGTGAAGAGCAATGGCAATGCACACATCAGCTATGGAGACCTTAAGGTTGAGTTCGATCTTGATGAAGATGTTGCTATTGAGGCAGGCCTGAGCCGCGTGTATGCCACAGTGAAAGTTGACTCCAACAACGAAATCAATGTGGCTGCCCTGAACACCAAGGGAAAGCACTCTGCCAAGGCCAACATTGACCTTTCTCCCCTGAGCTCTCTGGCTGCCGAAGTAGAAGTTGACCTTGCTCAGCCAAGCACCTTGGGTGAACTCAGCATCTATGACAAGACTGTTCTTGAGCTGACTGCTGGAAAACAGAAGGCTGCCATCAATGCCAAGATTGCAACCCCTGTGTACACCACCACTGCTGCAGCTGAAGTAGAGGCTGAAATCCCCACTGCCAAGATTGCCTTCAAGATCTCTGCAACATCCCCCATTGAGTTCTTGATCTACGATTTTGACAGTGAGTATTAAAACCAATGTAATTTTCATACAGCCATATTACTAAAGTTACCTATAAATTGTGCAAAAGCACTTTGTGATACCCATGTAATAAATGCCCGTTTCTCTGTTTTCTTCCACTAAAGGCTCCATTGCATCCTCTGTGGAGAGCAGTGCTCTGAGCCTGACTGGAAAGGCTGTCCTCACACATGCTGAGCTGACTGTTGATATTCAGAACATTCTTACTGCAGCCATGTCTGATGATGGGTAAGTATGAAAACAATTCCAAAACACTACTGTTTATGAGATATACAGTAGCACAACTTCCAACATTTAACTTTTTTATTTATTATTTTTTCTCAGTGCCTTCCGTCACTCCCTGAATATGGACATCAGCAGCCCCACCTTCACCGATGTGAACTTCCGCTATGCTGCCCGCAAGGATGGTGCCAGTGCCTCCATCTCTACTCCATCCACTGGCTTCCTTGGACTTCAGATTCAGGGCAGAATCCCATCCCAGCTGTACGCCAGACTTTACAGCCGCTATGCTGTGAGTATAATTCCTAATAACACTTTCCCTTTAAAAGGTACAACTTCTGTAAACACATACATTTTTATTGTATCACACGTTTTTCACTAATATTTCCTTTTCTTCTTTGTTTTGCATAGTCTGCCCCTGAGAGCGATGTGGAGATTCTGACCATCAGAGCTGCTGCCAAGGATGGTGACAAGCTGCGTCTGCAGGCTGCCTACAACCTGGATGCCCCCAAGGACATCCTTGCTGGTCTGGAGGAGAGAGTCCCTGCCATCACTTCCACCCTGATCAACTTCTTGGAAAAGTACAGCATCATGAGCACCCTTGAGAATGTGAAGAACACCCTTGTGAGTGTGGTCACTGAGGCCTACAACACTGCCGTGAGCCACGCCCCAGACATGAGCCAGCTGTCCATCCTCTTCAGGGATGTTGTTGTTCAGTACCAGAAAACCGTTCAGATCCTGCTTGATGCTGCTGTCAAGTTCCTGAGGGAAACCCAGATTGAGCTGCCATCACTGGGGAAGGTTACTCTGCCCGAGATCGTGCACAAGATCACAACCAATGTTGGTGCAGTCCTTGAGCAGCTTCTTCAGGTGATCACTGAGAACCTGCAGGCCTACCTCACACCAATTGTTGACACCGTCAGCTCCATCCAGGTGACCATGCCCTCCGGTGAGGTTCTGACTGGAGCTCAGATTCTGGACCAGGTGAAGGCCATCCTGTCCCAGGTTGTGGAGATGGTGAAGAACCTGGAGAGCCTTGACCACATCCTGGAGAAGGTCGGCCAGACCCTCCATGACGTTGTTGAGAAGGCCCAGGGCTTTGTTGACAACTTGCACTCTGACATTCTGGACACTGTCTCCCTGTACATCAACACCCTCTACCACAACTATCTCACTGTGCTGAAGACCGTGACCGAGCACGTAGACTCCCTGCTGCATGTGCAGGAGGTAAACGACACCATCAAGCATGCTCTGGAGTTTGTCATGTCTGTTGTGGATCAGATCCTCACCCGTGTTGCTGCCATCCTGCCCCAGGGTGTGGATAATGCTTACCTGAAAGTAAGCGATGGAAAGCTGGAGGTTGAGCTTCCATTCTCCCTCCACCCATAAGATGCAGTGCAAGTAGAAACCAAAGCTACAATCATTCTCCGTAGGAGAAAAAAATGGACACTTTAACATTCTAGAGGGGTGATGACACTCTCGTATTTATGTCAGCTAAGCAACATCTTTCTCATTGTTTGTTTCCTTTGGTGACCACTGGTTTCTTTTGACAACTATGTAATGTGTTGAACACATATCAATAAACATCATCTGTGGTGAAGCACTGCACATTTTGTGTTTGTCTGCACAATTCTATTATACACACCAGGATTGAAGTGACAATAAAGGCAGAAGGATTATGAAAACAAACAAATAAACAAACAAAACAAAATCACTCAAACTTAAAAATAAGATTCCAAAATCAAAGCATTGGTCAAAACAATGAGAGAAATCTAAAATAAAAGACGACTACAATGTTAAATAGAGAAATAAATAAATAAATAAATAAATAAATAAATAGGACACAGGCCAATGCACATAAGAGCATAGTCAATCAAAGTCTTCCATATTCTAAACCCTACTAAAAACTCCAAAAAATGAACTTACATGTAACTGCAATGTTGGGCAGAAGCTTTCTGAGTAGCAAACCTCAGCTTTTTTTCCCGAATTCTTCCATCACCAGTCTATCAAGAAACGCTGGCATATCATTGGTTCGGATCCCAAACTTAAAGGGATACACCAGCGGAGATCTATTGTAGGCTCTATGTCTGCATGTGCAGTCGTGAAACGTTGTGTCAAAGAATATTTTACAGCAGTCGCTCCCAGCTGGAGTTCGGGCAATCTTCTCGTTTTGACAATTTTGCCTTAACAATGGGAGTGCGCCAGCACTCTCGCACACGCGTCCAAAATGCTATTTTTAAAGAATGTTTAAGAACGAAACTTCCTACAAAGTATTATCAGGGTCTCTACTCATGAACTTCAGCATAGACAACATTGTTGGCACACTCAAAGCTTAGTAAAACGAATGTTTCTGGAGCCTCTATTATATACCAGGGTCAAAACGTTGCAGCACCATTAACACATGGGAGTTTCAGTAGTGTGCGGGCTTACATTCTTTCTCTAGTGCTCAGACCTTTTTTGCCCTGCACCTCACTGGTGGGGATGTGCACACTTCTACACCCTGTTCCATTCTAGGCAATGCATGAAAGTTATTTGCAATAATCCTGCAATGCATGATGCATTTGTTGTATTGGAATGTGCATATGAAAAGTGCATAAAAATGACTTGTAATTGTGTGTCTTCTACCACTCATGTGTAGCCTGGGCTCGCCCATACTTTATGTGACGCTGCAAAAAAATTCAGGTTCAAGTCAGAATGGCCAGGCAGGCTATTTACTGCATTTCCTGTCCCAGAATTTCAGGCTCCAATGCGAAGTGATCTTATTCCAGGCTGAAGGAGGCGTGCTTACCAAGTTAATATTAAAGGATAAGTGGCGTTTTCACAATTTATTTTAGGAACAAAAATAACATCCCTGATAGCACTACCATATCATAACAAAATCTGAGAAATGAACGCATTTACTGCCTGCATTTCGGTGCCCTTACCACTCCGTTACTAGCCTGGCTAACACCAGCCTAAATCTCAGGTGAGATTTAGTCTGGGGACCACCTATTGAGATTTTTCACCTGCAACGTCATAATGCTAACGTCTATGGGAATTTAACATTGGTAGGCAAAACTGCCGTGGCCTGCCATTAAAATGAATGGTGGCGGTTTATAGAAA
>JASCQY010000048.1:8956802-8967206 GCA_030264315.1 Sardinella tawilis | reverse complement strand
TCCGTACGGGAAAATGAATAGGTGGTCCCCAGACTAAATCTCACTTGTGATTTAGTCTGGCATTAGCCAGGCTAGTACAAATAGTGGGTTAAGATGGTTCTTAGATTATTCCAGAAGAACGGACACATACTGTAAGAAGCACGTCTTCCACAGGCCTTTTCCATATGCTTGGCCTATTAGTCAAACATTCTCATCGCTGTTTAGAGGCAGAAACTGGAGTGACATTCGTTTAGACTCCCAGCTGAGGCCTGAGACGTTTGGATCACAACATCTCTGATCTAATGCGTGCCCAAAGTGATTGCTGCCTGCCTCTCACACACACACACACACACACACACACACACACACAAGCACGCACACACACACACACACACACACACACAAGCACGCATGCACAGAAAGCTGCTGAAGTGGAAAGAATGGCATGGGGCAGATTACAGACAGCAAACACTCAGCAGAGGCTGTGATGTGGGACAGTGTGTGTGTGTGTGTGTGTGTGTGTGTGTGTGTGCCTGTGTTACAATGGATATGAGTCTGTTTCAAACTCCATACAGAGCTATAGTGAAGGAGAGGAAGAGAGAGAAAGGAGGAAGAGAATCTGAAATTACCTGTCTAAATAATGAATGAATGAATGAATGAATGAATGAATGAATGAATGAATGAATGAATCATCATCATCATCAAACCATTCTTTATGCAGGGAAACTTGACTAAGCTATCAGCTCTTTTGCAGCAACTCCCTGATCATAACAATCATAATAATCAAACAAATAGCCAAAGTATAGTGAAAAAATAAGCCTATCAAAACAAAAAGAAACGTACCAAAAAAAGAAACTTACCAAAATGAATGAATGAAAGAATGAATGAATGAATGAATGAATGAATGAATGAATGAATGAATGACGCTCAATGGGTGAGTAGGCCTAAATGCTTGCAAACTTGTATGAACTGGGGCCCAGATGAAATTAGTACACTAACAGGAAGAGTGTGTTCTTAAGTGAGAGGTTTAGCAGGCCACCCACATGATGAGAGACTCTTTTTACACACTTCAATTAGCACGCTTCAATTAGCACTCATTACAGGAACTCATAAAGCCCTCACTCACAGCTTTTACCTTTCACATCTGCATACTGCTACACCGCACAAGAGCTATAGACCTGTCTCTCTCTCTCTCACACACACACACACACACACACACACACACACACAGAAAGCTGGAGTGGAAAGAATGGCATGGGGCACACACACACACACACACACACACACACCTTCACAGTCACACATTCACACAGTCTCTTTTTCTCTCTCTCTCTCTCTCTCTCTCTCTCTCTCTCTCTCTCTCTCTCGGCCTCTCTCTCTCTCTCTCATACACACACACACACACAGTCACACACAGATACAATGATGAAACACACACACACTCACACACACATATTCACAGAGATACAATGATGGAAAAAGTGACACAGACAAAAAGAGTAAAACAGACAAAAAAACGTACAGTACACCAGAGAGAGAAAATAGAACAAGAAAGACAGAGAGAGAGAGAGAGAGAGAGAGAGAGAGAGAGACTGTGTGTGTATCAGTGTGTGGAGATGCCACAGGGGAGGGGAGGGGATGGCATCGGACCTGTTCAGCCCCCCGTCCAGCTTTTAATCAACACCTCCGGTCAGATGACCATCCCTCAGGCCCCGACTTGCTCCCAGCACACAGCCAGCCCATCTGACCCCATGGTTTCTGTGGAAACTCGCCTGTTGAACACGCCCCACTGAGCTCAATCTGTAGCATCCCATAATAAGGCAGGCATGCTGCGGCCCTGTGTGATCGTGAGTGACAGGACCACAGATTAATGTGACAATTAAATGAATGCAGAGTGGTGAAAACAGCACTGGCGCCTCTCCTCTGTGTGTGTGTGTGTGTGTGTGTGTGTGTGTGTGTGTGTGTGTATGTGTGTGTGTGTGCGTGTGTGTGTGTCTGTCTGTCTGTCTGTCTGTGTGTGAATATATGTGTGTGTGTGTGTGTCTGTCTGTCTGTCTGTGAATATGTGTGTGTGTGAGTGTGTGTGTGTGTGTGTGTGTCTGTGCATATGCATGTGTGTTTTCAGTCCGGACATCCTACTGGTTGGTAGCAGGAGGTAAGGACGGCCCACTGAGCAAAAGCTGCTGCATGATTGGCTCTGCGCCAGAGTCTGTGTGTCTGTGTGAGGGGCCCTGGGGCAGGCTGGGTAATTTGAAGCGTGCCCATATTGATGGGCATGAAAAGAATTAAATGCTGCTGAAATTGCCAAGCATGCACAGTTTAGGGCAAATGGCTCTTGCACATGCACATGTGCGCACACGCACATGCACACACATACACACACACACACACACACACACACACACACACACAGAGAGAGAGAGAGAGAGACTGCTGTAGTGTGTCACTACACAGTCCACTTTGGAGAGCTACATCTCAGTTGGCACAGAGTGCCCAACACCAGCTTCCTGTGCTCAGCACAGAGGGGTTCTCTCTGGGTGGGGAACCCTGCTGAGGAACCCCCTACTGTACACTGGTCCACAGTGGGCGGTGGGGGCATGGAGATCATATCTCCCGAATGCGAGACGATAGCTTGTGGGCAATCTAGCCTAAGCTAGGAGAGAGAGGAGACACAGGGTGGAGACTTTCCTCATATGGTCATTAATCAAGTTCACAGTCAGGATTAAGCTAATTTAATATTATGGATTATGGGGCAAATGTCTGCCGTATGTCTGCTATGGCTGAATACTACATGTAACAGAAAGAAACTCAGAACCCAATATATAGGTGAATATAAAGAGAGAGAGAGATACAGACTAAAAAGGAGCTTCTTTGTCAGTGTCTACATCAGGGGTGGCCAAAGTTTTCTGCTTGCTGGCCGCATAAGAAGCCAAGGGCCAATGCAACATTTGTAACCAGTGCTGTAGGTACACCACAGCCGAACCCCAGCCCTGAGTACATATCCACTGTATATCCACTAACAGTAACAGCCCCACTCGCACTCGTGTTCCATTGCTTAAAAATTCCTCACTCTTCATTACTATACAGCTCTCCAGCAAAGGTTATTTATTTCTGTAGAATGACCGCTGCAAAAGTATAATATCTGCCGTCAATTGCAATGTGTTTTCTGTTTCAGATTCACATCTGCATATCATTCTGCAAGTACTGTAGAGATCATTGACTTTCTATTACAATAGGACTTCACCTTCGATGTCATTCGTCCTGTTCGTCCTGTCGGGAAATATTTTCCTCTGATGACCGGCGGACAGTATTACTTACTCTGGATTCCATTATGGAAGGGATAATGACGGACGAGGTGTGCTGTTATACGGAATTAATGAACGAGGTGAAGCCGATTTACTTCACGGGTGGCACTATCCATTGTTGCTGGCAAGTTCAACTGGCTGCCGAGTTCAATTGGCGTTTACTTTTGTTGCAATGGTTACCATTCAAAAGAGCATTGATATAGAAAGGTTATTAGCCCTTTTAACCAGATCTACTTCACAGGTGTGCAGTTTACGGAATTAACAGACATCCTGCTAGCCAATCATAATTCAGTTTTACATTTCACCGTCGGTCGGCCGTTAGCCTTTACATATTCCTCTCTGTCACAGTATAATGCAATGTAGAAGAACAGCTCAGAGTACAGTACAGAGATACTGACAACTCTATTTGATTTATTGTGTGGCAGGTGCCTGTCAGCTACTGTAAGAGGCAGTGTTCAGACATGCCTATGTGGGAGGAGTGAGTTATTTCACACACACACACACACACACACACACACACACACATAGACACACACACACACACGCACACACACACACACACTTCCTGGTGTCTTCATTATGACATCTTTTCTTCTCTACTGCAATGCAATAAATTTATTATTGTTTTCAATAATAGTTTTAATACTTTACCTGTTTTTTTTAAAGGTAGCTGTGAAATATTCAATTTCATCTACAAGCAAGCTGTCTTTAAAACTCCTTTACTTCTCTCTTGCAGTAAACTGAAGTTACTGAGAGCTGTATTGTACATCAATAATAATATTAGTACTTCATCTCAATTTATTTTTTTTTTCTTTTTCTTTTGAGTAGGCAACAGAGAGAGCAATAATCTGCTATGACAAGAGGCAAGAGTATTAGAAGCATTAAATTAGATTCTTTATTGACATAGTATTGAGCATAAAACAAACTTCAGTACACTCAAGAGCCTTTAATTTTAATAGAGGGTAAAACACAAGATCACTCCTGCCCAACACACTCATGAACATAGCTTAAGGTGATGGGAAATAATTTTTAGAATTATTTTGGTGTTTTCAGACAAATTTCATGAAGTTTCATGTGTTTCTTAACAAAGCAACAGGTTTAAGTTCCTTTCCCCCAGCAGATTCAGTTTACATGCTAATGACCATCAAGGCTGGACAGGCCTTGAGTTCACACCTCCTGGCTTACACTAAAGACAAAGAATTCCCCTTGAGGTAGATCTGGAATGTATGTTATGAAATGTGAATGTATTCATGTAAGCACTGTCTTCATAAACATTCGTTTTACTAAGCTTTGAGTGCGCTAACAATGTTCTCTATGCTCGAGTTCATGAGTGCAGTAGATACCCTGACAATACTTCGTAGGAACCTCCTAAGTGGTTTAAAAATAGCATTTTGGACGCGGTCTGCCAGAGTGCTGGATCAATCCCATTATTTGCCTATGAGGCTCGAAAAGAGAAGAGTGCCCAAACTCTGCGTGGCAGATATATAACCTAAAATAGATATCTGCCGGTGTATCGCTTTAAGGTGAAAACCTCTTTTGTTTAATCAAATCTGTTGGTGTAAGCCCTTGTGACGAGAATGTATGGTCTGTATGGTCAGACCGCTGGCCTGACCATTGTAGTCTATCATACTCTCTCATTTTCTCTCTGTTACTTCTAAATAAACCTTGATTTCCAGCTTCCAGCATTTGACCAGTCTACAAATGTATGAAGCATATTTCGATGCTTTCAAAGATAAGGAGAGGAGAAAATGAAAAAAAAGTATCCAATGGTGGACTGCTAACTGCTACAGTGCTTCATGGTGGTTATGTAAGGGAGAGTGTATTGTCTGCCAGATATTATAGAAAAATATTTCCTAATACAGTAGGATGAACAGGATCCCTGTTTTATACAGAAATAACTGAACTCCATAATGTTGGGAAGGCCCATTCAAAGTGAATGAAACATCCTGTAGCATTCTGGAGAGCCGTGCAATAAGTAAAGGATAACGGCCGACGAGATGTGCTGTTATCCGGAATTAATGAACAAGGAAGGCAGCGGGAGATAACTTCATGACGGCGCTATCGCTGTAACAGTTACCATTCAATAGAGCATTGATATAGAATGGTGATCAGACTATTTTCACCATCTATTTCATGTGTGCGTTATAAAGAATTCACACACGCCCTGCTAGCCAATCAGAATTCAGTATTCCATTTGTCCGGGTGCATGATAATGCATATTAGGGATGTGTTATACATGTAGATGTGGTGGGTGTGAGAAACATCATGACACCAGTCTGTGTGGAGGTATGGCTCAGTGAGAGGTATGTGCTAAGGTATGCCTCTCTGCTCCTGTGATAAGAGCCCCATCTGTGTGTGGAAGTCTAATTAGGAACACTTTGCTCTTCTAGAACACTCTGTACCCATGAACCTCATCCCAGAGTCCTCAGCAGCTGAGCCCAAAAGGGTCCTGGCTGAGTCGTAAGATCGGGATCAGAGTGGCTCCCATAACGATCTCCTCTCAAAGGGAAGCGAGCGAGCGAGCAGCAAGCAGGGAGCAACAGAGAGCAGAGAGCGACTCACGAGCCAGCGCGGGCGCGGGCACACGGATCTTTGATCTCGGCCCTCGCCCTCCGTCTCCAAATTTAATTAACAGGAGAGACATCAGAGGAGACTTCCTCCTGTCAGTGAGCAGAGAGATAAATGGCGCATCGCTCGGGGTCGGAACGCCCCGGCTAATGCAAGAGGCCTCACCTTTTCAGGGGAAATATAAGAATCGATACCTATAAAACATTAGCATCATGGACAGGCACTCGCAAATTAATGGGCTGTGTATTGATCAAAAGGGGAATTAAATATTAATTAGGGTAAACGGGCAGAGACAACTCCCCAGATACACACCAGTCCCATTTAATTTATCCGATACGGCAAACACAGCAACACAGACAGGCAGCTTTGCAAAGCGGCGGAGGAGGAGGATGAGGGGGAGGACGAGGAAGAGGAGGAGGAGGAAGTGGTGGGTATTGGCAGCTTCTCTCAAACACAGATAATCAGCACAAAAATAAACACTAGCCTGAACGTGAATTATAGAAACCATACTTTCTTAAGTAAAGCATAATGCTGCCCATAGGCCTACTGTAAATGTATATGTCTCATTAGTGTTCGTTTATCTTCCTTATCCCTTACTAAAACCGAGAAGGTCCCATTGAAACAGAGTATCTCTTCTGCCAGAGAGTCCTACGCCACAAGTCCTATGCCAATATGGAAATATGCCATATACCCATTACCACATTATAGGCAGAGGTGGATACATTTAACACAGCCTTTTCCTATTGCCAGCATTAGAGACAGGGATCAAAGTAGGGATCAAAATAGTTTGTGCATAACTGAAAATGAATTGACTGGTCTATACTGCTCTGTGGGGAAAGGCATTTTAAAGCTTTAGCTACATAAATAGCTCAGACAAATGAATCACTAAAGCTGATAATGCCATTTGACAGATAATTAGACTACACATAAAGCAGACTGAATTAAAAATAACACAGATTCATTTAGCAGACAGCTTTATCCACACCAGCCTCCAGTCCCAGTTAGGATTTAGTTTCATTAGCATCTGGTCTCCCTGGGAGATGACCCCTGACCTTTATGTTTTCCTCATCCTGCAGTAGTACTTCAAGTGCAGTTAGCCTCCCCTGACGGCTTGAGGAAGTTTAGCCGACTCCCTCAGCAGACGCACTCTGTGGGGAGACGTCTGAAGAGTGCTAGGATGCTAGCGGATTAGCGCAGCATCTCCTCCATCTTCAAAGGGGAAGACGACGACAGCTAGTCCACAGCTGTGGCCCCGCTTCCTCCCCCCCCACCCCTCATTTGGCAGATTAATTAAGAGAGCCCGCACCGCTGTTCTCTTTAATGCTGTAATTGCCCAAATTTTGGAGATCAGCGTCAATGACGCTCAAAACAAACAGTGCGCGTGGCGATAATTTCAGATCTCATGCGATCTCCAAAGTTGGAGTTTGTGTTTGATTAAGCTCCTGCCATATGGGAATAGTTTTCAAAGTGAACGCAGAGGATGAAAGATTAGTATTGTGAGCTCTGTTTGATAAGGCAAACAAAGCTAAGGAGGTTTTTTCAGGACACAGCTCACCAGTCAAACTGAGTACCAAGAGCTTCACAACAAGGCCACACAACAAGGCCTAAACAAATGTGTTCAACCGCATTTCTTGTATTATGTCTTCAGGTCTGCTTTCAATAGCAGGAGGTTTTGTTTGTTGTGTAATCACACACTTGCTGTCTAATGATCAGCATTAGATGTGGTCTAGATGATCTAAGCTCAGATCCGGCTCTAATGGCATCTCTTGTTGAGCAAGAAGCAACTCTGATGTTCTGATGTGATGTTTTGTGACGACTCACCTGAGGCCTGGGATGTCCTGTGACGAGGCAGGTGAGCTCCAGCGTCTCGCCCTCCCTGATGGTGTAGACTCTCTCGGAGTAGCGTTCCTCTTCCACGTTGCAGGCATGGCCCGAGTGCACAATCCGCACAGTAGGGGGCGCTAAGGAGAGTAGAACAAGCAGAGGGGGTCAGAGTGGAAAACTATGAATATACCGTACTAACGTACGAGGAGGGGAAATGAAGGTTAGTCTGTTAAATGTCAAAACAAACAGTTACTTTCAAATCGATCAGTTCTGTCCATCTTGAGCTGACCATGGAGGTTTTGTATTATCAAAATATCTGGGGCAGAATGGGTTGTAGTGTATGACGTGAGTCTCGTGCTCGCAAAAGTGAACTCTAACTTGGGGTGCGCACTCCCTCTTTGGTAGGCCTATTGTGCACTAAGAAAACACCTGTGCTTTGGAGCACTATATGCATATATGCAATAAATGCATTTACAAAGACCCAGTTCATTTGTCACATCTATTCCCACCGCTTTTAATATTAGAACGCACATTATAATTAAGGGAGAGCAAAACACTTCCGTTCTGTTAGTCCTTAGTTCCCCTTCAACATCTGCACACACTCACAAACAGTTTAATGAATACTGTACAGTACATACCGTGGTGCTAGACTAAAGGTTACCAGCATAATTAAATGGCTTCAAAAACATCTTTTTTAACGGTTTAAACAGCAACCTTGCTTCAGTCTTTTCAGACTTTTAAACTCACTTCTGCTCAGCGTTTAGACAGAGGCTGACTGTTAAAAAAAAGCAGCTGTGTCCCAAATACGGGCCACATCTGGCCTGCAGTCAGAAATGACTTCCTATGCCAGACCTTTCATAACCAACACAGATGGACACAAATGAATTTGTTTACATCTATGTGGCCCGCCTTGCAGCCCTTGTCATTTTGCAAATGGCAGTAATTGAATGTTACTCCACTTGTTTGTCTGCAGAAACATATCAGAGCTGAATGGGGACAAACATAAACACAGCTATTGACTGTTCCTCATCACAAGAGCGCTGGCTGTAGGAGCGACAGCAATGGCGCCCGTGTAAACAGAAAGGACAATAAAAGCGTCACACAACTCATGACCATGAAAAATCAGTGGAGCTCTTTGAGGGACCTCTGAAGACTCAATATAAACACAGGCACCATCGACCGAGGACAGAATGAATGAGAATGAAGAAGAGATATCATAACAGCAGAAATAAACACACAGAGAGAAAAAGAAACACACACACACACACATTGGCTCACAGATGTTTGCAAGGAATGTATCCCTCTTTTTTCTAACATAAAAGTCCTGCATTACGGTTTGTCATTTGTCTAGTTGCATAGTCTTAGCCAGAAGTAGGACATGTTGATATAGCACAGCTTCAGTGTTGCCAAGCCTCCGTTAGACATGCCAATGGCAACGTCCAAGCAAGCCAGTTGGCTTCTAAATAGTCCACAATGACTGAACTGCAAACGCTTCTATGTGACAGCCAGGCACGTCAGAAACACATGAATATATTGCATAAACACAAAGAGATGTTTTGCACACACGCACACACACACACACACACACACACACACTCACACACACACACACATACACATACATGTTGAGGAATGGCTCAGAAGCAGTGGCTTCTACTCAAAGCAACATGAACTTGCAATAGCGGATTCAGGGCTGTCAGTCACTGACAGTGAGGTTACTGCCACAACAAACCCGCATTCAGACTACATCATAAAATAGTGCAAATATGAAATACAGTAGTTTGCATCAAACAATGATGCAGCAGCAGTCTTGTCCTCATTAATCCTTTGGCTGATGTTGGTTCACACTACAATATTTATCAAATGATGTGAAGGCTTTGACAGCTATGCGCTGTCTGTCACAGACAGCCACGATAGGAGCTTTACTGCTGCATCCTGTTCATGCTGCGTATGCAACGGCAATTAACTTCCACTATAATCAACTGGAGCTGGCTATGCCAGACGTGAGAGCGCTACACATATTCAAAACCAGTATCGCCAGCCTTCTGCAAGCATTTATTTGTGATTTCGAAAAAACAGAATGCTTTAGTAACACACCCGGCGTTGCCTCCCTGGAACACAGCACTGGCCAATGCATCAGAACATGCACACAGACATCCCATAATTACAGGGCAGGTGAGGGAGCGTTGCTAAGCGCTTCAGCTTCACTGGACACCATGACGATGATGGAGACAGATGTGGCTTCCGATTCACCTCTCCGCAGAGCCAAAGACACCCCGCAGCAAAGCATGCTGGGAATCCAAGGGGAAATTATAGGACGATTTTCTGTCAGACAAATCCTCCACTCTGCTCTCCACTTTAGATTCCTAAAATATGACACTGGCAAATGTTCCAAAGAAACAGCTGCTACCGAAGCAAAGGCGCAGTTAGGAGACTATTATAAACTAGTTTGTTTGTTTTTTCAGCCAATTTCTAATACAGTGGTGCTTTTTCTCAGAACCCATTTTTCAAACTACAGTATGTTTCCAAACAAACTTGAATGCAAAATTCAACAATCAATTCAAAACAACTCTAAGTGCTCACTGATAAACTGCAACTAGCTAAAAATTTCTCATGATTTTGCCAAAATAATGTTACCTAACCATGGCTCATTTTGGTCACGCAACAAAAACGGGAGACCAGAGGATACCGATTTTAACAAAAAGTAATTTATTAAAGTAAATAATGA
>JASCQY010000048.1:8924957-8945074 GCA_030264315.1 Sardinella tawilis | reverse complement strand
AGCTGAGTTAACCTCATCTTACATTGCGTGTTGTAGCACCTTTTAAGATTTCTCAAGATAGTTTTTGATCAATAGCGTTCATAAGGGCGACTTGGTTTTAGTTAAACAAATCAACTTTCCAATATGTCTTTCTGTTAGATTGGTATTGAAAAATGATTCTCATCCTGTTGTAAAGCAACACTACAGACAGCTCTTAGGTGCCTAAGCACACAAAACCTTTCAAACATTTCTCAGAACCTTGCTGGCTCTGCTAGATGATACTAATTGGTGTTTGATGGCAGTGTAGTCAGCAATGTCATGCTGTAAAGGTTTTCTTTTATTTTGTGTTGGTTTTCTATGCTACCCCCTCCACCCAAGACTGCACAGTGCATGTCCTGGATGCATTGTGGGAACATTATTTATCCATCCCTCATGGCTGTGGCATTATGATTTGGAGATTATAGGCCTACCAAAACAAATACTCTGATAAGATACATATAGGCCAAAAATGTACATGGTGTTGCTGTCTTAGCTGTCACATTATGCTTGAAGCTTTCAAGCGTCACAGCTGGCCTAGTATAAGGGCAATATGCATTTGAATTAAAAATGTGGGTAGTCAAATGTTATTTTGATGTTATGTTGATTTGTGTTGATTAGTTGTCAAAGGCAGAGCCCCCTTTATCATAACTTAAATACCTTGTCTTATTAGACAACTGTATGTTAGCCTTTTTCATTAGTATCATGATCTGTCTATATTGTCAGAATATAGCATTGGAAACTGCAATGGTCATGTTGCTGCTGTAAGGTCTAGTATATTATTAGTACATGTTTTAGGTAGCCTTAGAGCAGTGGTTCCCAAACATTTAACCGGCATGTACCCCCTGAAATATGTGTACTGACTGGCGCGTACCCCCTGAAACACATGTACTCCCAAGCACAGGCAGCTATAGCAATTAATATTTGGATAATTATTGCTAAATAAACTGTGGACATATATAATGGTACATCTCAATGTACTGGCAATTTAGTTTAATTGGATATAGTTTGGTTGTATTGGGAATAGTTTGCAAGTCTGTATCTGAAGTTTATCTTTAAGATGGTGAGAGCTGTGAACCTAATCACAGATTTATTTTGTGTACCCCCAAGAATTGATCCAAGTACCCCAAGTAACGTTGTTTCTCTTTACTCGCTTTTCGCTTACTCACCCAAAAGTTAAATTAATTTTAACACAAAACCGGCGACATCGCATCGCTTGTACTCTTCTCGCCTGTCCAGGCGTTCCAGCGCTGGAACACATCAAAATTCTATTGACTGATATCACTCAGCTAGTAGCGAGTGGCGACGTGTGTGGACGGTATTTGGCTGGATAATGTAATATGTATCATATCACACGTTTAGGCTATTTGACGATGCAGCAGAAAGAAAATGTTTTAGTGTTGTTTTAGGGTTGAGTTCTCACAGGAATTATTATAGCCTAATCCTATACTTCAGTGTGGTGATTTGTTTGCTTCATCTGGCATTATAGATAATGCGTTTACAATGTTTTATATGATTAATGTTAATCCAGTTAGGTTGACCTAATAGAACACAGAGATGATTTATTTATTTTTCGTTTTGTTTTGTGTTTTTCAGTGTGCAGAAGCTTCCTGTTGCCACTGGCTCTAAGCACAATGCCTTACAGGAGGTTGGAGACTGTAGAACAGCATTTGTGATCCACTAACAGTCAATGTCTACATTCCAAATGTGAAAGGAAATTTTGAGGGGGAAATCAAAAAAAAAGAAAGAAAGAAAGAAAGGAAAAAAAAAAAAAAAGATTTCCATCCCCGAAGGCCTGCACACTGCACATCTGACACCTTTGAAGCCAACCTGCCGAGCCAAACCCCTTACTTCCGCTCTTTTCTACCCTGGTTCCGTCTCTTCCTCCCATCCTGTGGTGGGTGACTGCCTAACATGAGATTCCGAATCTACAAGAGGAAGGTGGTGATACTGACTCTGGTGGTGGTCGTGTGCGGCTTTGCTGTGTGGAGCAACGGGAGCAAGCAGAGGAAACTGTCTGTCATCCCCAAAGAGGTTGAGCCAGTGAAAAAAGGCAGCAGCAGCAGCAGCAGCAGCAGCAGCAGTAGTAGTACCAGTAATAATAACAACAATCAGCCGCAGCCCCAACCACAGGTCCAGGTGCCGACTACAGTGCCGGTAAGCCGAAAGCCAGCCAACGAGACCCCCGTGGAAAAGGCGGCGGTGGCGGCAAGGCCAGAGGTAGACAATGCCACACTGGTGTACCGCAGCATTGTGTTCCAGCTCAACTTCGACCAGACCATCCGGAACGAGGAGAAGTTCCGGACAGTGCGCCAGAAGGACGACCTGGTGATTGTGGTGCAGGTGCACAACCGGCCAGACTACCTGCGCCTCCTTGTGGACAGTCTCAGAAAGGTGCGTGGTGTGGAGAACATTTTGCTCATCTTCAGCCATGACTACTGGTCCCCCGAGATCAACCAGGTGGTGGCCTCCATCGACTTCTGCTCCGTGCTCCAGATCTTCTTCCCCTTCAGTATCCAGCTTTACCCGCAGGAGTTCCCAGGGAATGACCCCAAGGACTGCCCGCGCGACATCCCCAAGAAAGAAGCCTTAAAGATGGGTTGCATCAACGCAGAGTACCCCGACTCCTTTGGCCACTACCGTGAGGCCAAGTTTTCCCAGACCAAGCACCACTGGTGGTGGAAGCTGCACTTTGTTTGGGACCGAGTCAGAGTCCTGAAGGACCACCAGGGACTGGTCCTGCTTATTGAGGAGGACCACTTCCTGGCCCCGGACTTCTACCACGTCCTGAAGATGATGGCTGCCTTAAAGAGAGAGCAGTGTCTGGACTGCAACATCCTCTCATTGGGCAGCTACAGTCACATAGGCTACTCCAGCAAGGCGAACCGCGTGGAAGTGAAGGCCTGGAAGTCTACTGAGCACAACATGGGTATGGCTTTCTACCGACAGACCTATCAGCAGCTGATCCAGTGCACAGATGCCTTCTGCACCTATGACGACTACAACTGGGACTGGTCGTTACAGCACCTGACCGTCACCTGCCTGCCGGCGTTCTGGAAGGTGATGGTGTGCGAGGCGCCCAGGATCTTCCATGCCGGCGACTGCGGCATGCACCACAAGAAGAGCACCTGCATGCCCTCCGGCCAGAAGACCAAGATTGAGAACGTTCTTCAGAGCAGCGGGAACCAGCTGTTCCCCAAGAGCCTGCTCATCACCAAGAGACTCCCAGCCAATGGGGGTGGAGCAGTGGCCCCCCATGTAAAGAATGGGGGCTGGGGAGACATCAGGGACCATGAACTCTGCAAGAGCTACTTGCGACTACAGTGACCTTATCTGACCTTTGTTTTGATTGTTTGTTTGTTTTGTTTGTTTGACTGACTGTATGTTTTTTGCATCCTCTTTAACAGAAAGCCTTTTAAAGAATCCTTTTCTTCATATTGCCTGTTTTATTGGACTGTTCCAAATAAAATGTATGTGGGTTTGGGATGTTAGTCATGACTTTCTTTTAAAATATTTGGTGGTGATCATTAGACTTTAGCATGGGTCAAGATAAAATGGCTCTGACTGGCCTGACGCAATTCTATGCATCTACCGTAACTTCAGAGACACAGCAAAGAAGTGGACGTTTTGCATGGTATCTGGAATTGTGTTCAGCATGGAGTGCTTGACACAAATGCAGATTTTGAGGATCTTGGCAGGACACTCAGGAGTGATTGGGCTTAACACACACATCAATATTCCATTAAGAGTTGGGTCATTGGTTCAGCTAAAATTGCACAAGAATTGTACCAGGCCTCATGGGAGGGGGCATATTTTTACATTTAAAATGAGCCCTCCGATCTCCCGGGAGAGCCTTGCGTGGGGCGCATAATTAATCCGGAGGTATTTAAATGGCACAGATTTTGCTGAGATCAAACATGATCCTCTGGGACCGATCCTGTGGCCCTTTTTGCACAAATGCGCTCTAAGTTCCCAGCAGGTCCGCAGTTCCTTAAGCATCAGGAAGAAGCAAGTAAGTGTGAAAAGGTAGCAGCCTGCCAATAAAAGCCCATTTAATTAGATGTAGACAGTGTCGATACAAAGACCGTGTCAGCCCTGCTGATCTCGTGTCCGGATTGAGTGGATTGGTTGTTTTATAAATCCTTGCACTTCTGAACACAGGGCTTTGCTTGACACCACCCTGTGATGTCGGGTCGATTCCTTCGTGGCATTGTTTCTTCAAAGCAGTTTGAAGTACATGTGGTCCCAGAGCATATCAAACTGTATTTTAATTTCTTTTTATATGTTTTTATTTGCGTGAAGATTTACAGTACATAGGCTATTCCAGCAGTGCCTCGTGTTAAAGTCCAGTTTAAAAATATACAGGATGTCATGTAACAGAATAATGTAAGGAAAACCTTATCAATCCCCATATAATTTGAACAATCCTAGATGTTTCCATGTGTCTTTATATTGAGCCAATGCAAAACTGCCTTAGACTGTCAGCAATGATGGACAGATGGAGATACTTTATTCTGAAGGAAACTTTGGTGTCCAGTAGCTTAAACCAACCTTACATACACATGGGCACACAGACAAATGACACACACACACACATAAGAAATACAGTACAAGGGGAAAATCAATTGTGTGCCATTACAGTAAAGTTTGTGAAGTCTGAAAGGAGCAGGGTGGAAGTGTGCAGAAAGATGTGATGATATCCACAGTGGTGGAGAATGTCAGTCTCATTCAAGTATAATAGGCTACACAATATATGAAAAATAAAATAATCTCTATGATATGAATATATTACAGACTGCTATAGCCTAATATATGTACAGACTTAAACACCCTATAAGGACAAAGCACCTCCTCAGCCTGTATGCTGTGCAGGACAGAAACAGGAGCCTATACTACTGAGCATGCTCTTCTGCTTGGAGAAAGTGGTGTGCAGGGGGTGGTGGTCATTGTGCATTATACTGTAGATACCAGTCTGTTCAGGGTTCTCTTTTCTGCAACTGATGTCAGTGACTCAAGCTCCATGCCCATCACAGAGCCAGCTCTTCTCACCAGCCTGTCCGGTCGTCCAGTATCCCTTTTTCTAATATACCACAGCAAAACAATCCCTTTTCCTGCATGTGTAGGATTATTATTATTATTATTATTATTATTATTATTATTATTATTATTATTATTATTATTATTATTACATATCAATTGTACCATACATCTCCTTATACTCATCTTGTGATAATACATATGCACAAATATTCAGTCTCTCAGAACTCACTCTCTCTAGCCACTCTCACTGAAGGGTCATATGGATGAAAGCAGTAGAAGTAGTCATGTGGACTGAATCGAGGGATGTTTCCTTCAAAGACTCATCTGAGGACAGTGTCGTCTTCTACTCTCTGTGAAAAGTCTTAAGTGCATGCTATCCCTTGGCCTGGGGGCAACTGGGTTCCAGTGAAAGCTTGGACACGAGGAGACATGTAAAAGACGGCTATTGTACTGTAGTGTTGGGAGGGAAACGCATAAAATGGAATCATGAACAGTTATGTCAAAATGATTAGCTCCCTTCATGAAATCACACAAAGTCTTACCTCTTCCAGAGAAATCACAAGCCAAAGTTACAGTTTTATTGCCAGAAGATCAGAAATAAAATCAGCACTATGTGCAACTTTGTTCTGATATTTTACTGAATGAAAACAAGAAAAAATATATATACACAGTATTACAAGGCCAACATCCTCCCTGATGACAAAAGCAATGATCTGATCTCTTAAAGGAATAGTATGTAAGTTTGTGGCCAAAAACTGAGATCTGAGATCTAGGCTTGGAGAAGTTTATGTACAGTAGATGTTGTGTGTGTTTTTGGACGCAATAGAACTAATTTATTCTATCTATTTAAATTATGGTATGATGCACAGGCTTTGCCGGCAAAATGTTAGTGGCCTCAATGAGCCTCATTCAGAAAACCCCGAGCAATCCTTGTATGCTACAGTACCACCAAATGATAGTTAAAAAATAACTACCTAGAAACAACACTGGATTCCATGGACCTAATGGGCATGTTGCCACACTAGGCTCAGTGTTTGTAGGCTATTTTGGTCCTCTAGTATCCCGATCCCCCCATGCCTGGCCCCCCAAAGTCTGAAAAGGCAAAACAGCTTTCATGAAATAACTCCTCATCAATTGAGTCAAAGATTATGACATTTTTGTGATGTTGGTCTCACAAAGATGCATCAAACAAGCCTACTCATTTGTGGTATAGTGCCACCTAGTGAGAAACACTTGCCAATATCTCATGAAATGCCATATTTCATTAGAAATGCCAATATGTCATGAAAAAAAATGTGAACTGCTTAAAATTTGACATGTAAATAACTGGATGAATGTCCAGGTATGTGCCAAATTTTGTGGAAATATAGCCACGGCAATTTAGAAAATGACACTATTTCAAGTCAGTGTCAAAACACAAGGCCCTACAGTATGCGACCATGAGCCAGTAAATGGAAATGCAATATTTTTGTCATTTTTAATTTTATTTTAACACACAGCAATTTCTGAACCATGACAGTTATATACATTTTTTTAATTGATGCTTGAGTGCTTTCCAATGGAGATGTTTGGCAAAGAGTCTCTCAGTTTAAGTGCCACACTATGGCCAGATCCTTGTACAGTATAATTTCACTGTACTGCATTCATTTTCATTTGCCAATGAATCTGTTATATAAACCCCATGGTAAAAACAAGCTCGGAAGGTAACTTAAGAGATGAGAAACTTTTCATTGTTCCCCGCATGCTCATATCCATTTCAAGGGTGAGTTTGATTATTAGTTTCCATACATCCTCTGGAAAGGTTACAGGAGGCAATGGGGTAGCAGGAGGCTGTGACTATCTCTTGATATTCAGCAATAACAATGGATGATATGAAGGATCAAATCCAGAGCTCACTTCATTTCTTGGAGTAGATTCTGTGTGTCTTGTTGATGTGATCCTGAGATTAGAGACTAATTGGGCCATAAGCTGTGTGATGCGAATAAAAAAAATATACATTAGGGTAATCAAGTGACGTGTTCCGACCCGCTGTGGAATCAACGACGTACATGGACAGAAACACGGTAAATGGGAATATACGCACTAAACAGTTTCCATCGACTTTAATCGCATTATACCTTATCAAAAGTTAATCCACACCCCTCTAGTGAATTTATGGTATATTCGCATTAAGGGACTGATGTGACTCTGCAGGTGTTCCCAACCAGGATGAAAACCCGGCTACTGCCTGTCTGATTGATTTCTATCAATGATTAGACAAGAATTAAACAAGAATAGACTGATTCAGACAATGCATTTTCTATATGTGTCCAGCTTTGTTTAAATCCTTGCCTCACTGAGGTCTGTGTAATGTTCTCTAAAGCCTATCATGAGGTTTCTTGCTCCCGATTAACTTTTACTTTTGATGCAATACCACTTTCTACCAAGCTTACATTTAAGACACATTGCCAATCTTTTCCCATAAATTAAGCAAGAAGATGCCTCCAGAATCTTACTGCTGCATTTCTCTGCCCTTTTGTGCACATTTTCACTGGGGTTCTGGATTGCCCAGTAGTAGTTGAAAGATTATATGTCTTATTATTCATTATTTGGTGACCATAGCCAAAGCACATGGCCACCAGATCCAAGAGATAATCCCCAATTTCATTCTGTTAAAAGAACTGGTTAGACTGTAGCATAGCCTATGCCAGGGAAAAATATTGCCGCAAAGAACCTTTTAATTTCTTTACTTGGTGGATATCATGTCCCTGGCTTTCCGAACTCAGCCACAGGGTGACAGAATTCTCCACTTATGATTTTTAGAAAGTACAGAATGCCAGATCAGCTAAGGTAGTGGCAATGGCAGCTACGTACAATCTAAACTAATAGATTGTAGCTGACAAAGTGAATGTCTGTGCATGTGCACTGGTTCTTGATTTTTACCATCCTTCTTCATGTTGCAATGCTCTCCATTATTGCTTGAGGAATTAGATCTATTAATTCTCTTGCTCATTTGTGTGTCTGCTCATACAAATGAAACTTATGCCTACACCTGAATTTGAAGAGCTGTTACAAGAGCATTCATGGACCATGCATTACTGAGATGTACAGGCCCTCTACTTTAGACATTAAACTATGCCCAGTTCACTCCACTCTGCCTGGGTAGTGGTGGTAGTGGCCGCTATGGTAGCACAGATTTTCCTCACTTTTGGGGTAAGCCTACTGGCAGTGATCATGTAAGTCCTGTAACAGGCATGCCAGAGTTCTCCTTTAAAAGGATCTCTGGCTAGTATGACATGTTGGCCTTATAAGACTGACACTGGTATCACCTGTATCTAACAGGCTTTTAAAAACTCAAAATACTTTCTTTTTCATTGAAAGTTTTCATTGTTTTCATTGAAGGACTTTATACGTCTAAGAAAAACAAAAACATTTTCAGTGTTTTTATATCACTTGTCGCTGACATGTCTTAATATCCAGGCATCCCTTTTAGATGCATAACAGGTGTGATATGAATGGCAGAAGCTTATTTAATTCAAAATGGAGTTATTAATTGTTTATTTATTACATTATCAGTATACTTTTGAATGTTATACTTTGCCAGAAGAAACAGTGTTGTTATTTTGGGAGCCACAAGTACCTGAATCAACAACATTCAATTAGTTCTCTTCCAAATTTACTTCATTATAAGGAGAGATGCGTCTCTCAGAATCAAATACATGACTGCAGACCCCAGCTCTAGCTGACGGCTATAGAATAACCAATAGGAATGCAACAGGCAGTTGTACAAAACTGCAACATAACATCTATATACATACAATTAGTAATGTCTTTGAACACATCAAACTGTCCCAAAACAGCTGAAAACAAACTATTTTTTGTCTAAATCAAAATGTAGGAAATCCTCAGACTCTTCATTGTTGTAGAACAGGTGCTTGATGAGTCTTCCAGGTAGAGGAAGGCTGGTCATTTGCCTCAGTCTCTGTCGTCCCACCAGTTGGCGAATCCTCAGTCGGCACAGATGGATCAGGGAAAGGGGAGGCCCTGAAAGTAACAACATTTCAAGGTCACTGAACTAGCACGTTTCTGTAAGTATATAACATGCAAGTCTTTTTTTAACCTCAATTTAAAGGAACAGTATGCAAATTCCTGGTCAAAACTGGCACTGCAATCACATTCAAAATACTGCAGAGCATAGTATCCTCTCCCCAAGATTTTCCCAGGTAGGTTAGCGAAATCATATAGGTGGAGGGTGGCACAACAGGCCAAAACACATAATATAAACATAATGACAACATTAGTTGAGGGCTGCAACTTCACTTTTGTAATGGGAATATCCAGGCTGGATTACTGTTGTCAGTGATAAAAGTATTTGAAATTACAATGATTTCTTAATGTCTGGTGATATATCAGGGCCATTTTATGATTAATTTACATTTATTTCTTACATACAGTTCCTTTAAGAATTTCAAAGTAATTTTGATGAGAAACTAACTTTTATTAGGGACATCACATCAATCATCTGATCTGATGATAATATGTATCTTTGGAGATTTTCACTGTGGCTGCTATCCTACCCAAGAAATCCACATGCACTGCGCTGAATTTAGAGCAGTGGTGTAAAATATTAAAAAAAATTGTGAAAAGGGGGAGCTTAGTGGCATCAAAAAAATCCTGCGATTTAAGGCCTAAACAGATCAAACAGGTCGGTATAAGAGACCATTGATTATTGTCATTGAAAAATGTTATGTTGTGCAGTTTCATGTGATATATGATGGGAGGCATAAAAAATAAATAGCCTTTACAATTTTTTGCAAAGCAACCTTTGAAATTGTGTTCACAATACAAAATATTGATCTTTTCTGGGTACTTAGTCAAGGTATCAGGCCAAGGCCAAGGTGGTAGTAGGCCTTAACTACAGTACAAAGCACTGGAACTCTAGACTGAACAATAAAACTCTGACTGCTCAATAAAAAATGTCTATGACAATGACAAGGACTGAGTACATGCAAGAATATTCCGATTCAAACTGTAATATTGACATTCGGGCTGCGCTTCAGTCATATTCCAAATTTGTAGGCCTTGTCCATGACTTAACTAGAATATAGCTACTGATATGTAAAGGGGAATATTGCCATGGCACACTACTCTAACACACAAGTAAACAGATTATTTGTCTTCCAGAATATTGACTTTATTCCAAATTCACTCTGCATGTAACCAAAGTCAATTAGCTGTAAAATACAATAGTATAAGTCAACAACAATAGCATTCATCGGCACAATAGGCTTGGTTTGGAACATATAAGGAAACCAACAAGGCAAGAAAAGGACATACTTGATTTTTCCTTGATATATTCCCAGTCCTTGTTGCTGTCCAGAAGTTCAATGAGTCTTGAACAAAGTTTCACGTGGCCCACGTAATCTAACAGGAGATCAATGATAGGTCCTGCCCATGAAGAGTGAGAGGGATCTGCCATCACCTCACAGAACTGAAGAGAAAAATAAAGATAAAAATGATAAAAAACCCTACATGTTCAAATGCACTCTTTGGACTCAAAGACCACTGTCTCACTGACCTGCGCTGTTTTAGGGGCTTCATACTCTAGTTTAGAGGGATGTAAACTCTTGATTGGAGGATGTGTAGTGTTCCCATGAACACAATGGAAACAGGAGTTGGCATCAGATCCATTATCCAAAAGGAGCTTGAACATGTCCCTGTACTTCATACAATAGAGGAAAGCCCCTGGGAAAGTGGTCGGTTGTGTCAGCATGCTGGCATTCACGTTGGCACCATGCTCCACAAGTAAAGAGGCCATGTCTATGTTCCCCTTCCTCACGGCAATGAGGAGAGGATTGAAGACATCCAGATTGGGATCGGCGCCAGCTTCCAACAGCATGGAAGCTGCGTTGATGTTGCTGTTGCACACCGTGAAGTAGAGTGCCGTGCTGCGACGATCCTCATACATCAGAGAGTGGTCGAGTGACAGCTGGGTGTTGACATCATAGCCTGTCCCGATGAAAACCTTCAGGATTGCATCTCTGTTATTTTCTGCTGCAAGGTGGAGTGGGCTAATGCCACTGCTCCTAACAACAGCTCTGTAGGTACGTGAAAGCAGTAACGACACAACTCTGCCCAGAAAGAAAAAAAAAATCCGACTTTAAGGTATGTTAAAAATGTTCAAACATGAGCTGGGAATAGCACTAGAATGTGAAGAAACAATTACTCTGCGTTGTCCAAGGGCCCACTAAACTATGCTAATGTAAGCCTACATTACAAACGAACTAGCAATACAATCCGTCCAGCTCTTATGCAGATTTCCACTCACATCCTTTGACATAGCTGAAAACATTGACTAACTTCCTTTTTATACTTTCCAGTTGAATTTGTTCCCCTAAACAGATATTTAATGATCTTCTGTGCAGATAAATGTTTTAGCAGGATATTTGATATTTAGCAGTTCAATGTTTTCTGAAGTAATATTTTAATACTGAGTGGTATCACAAGTGCTGCTTTATTAAATAGAATGCAAGTCAGCGGAGGAGTGGGTCAAGACTTCTTGATTCCTGAATTTCACACAGTTCTTTTGACTTGAAAATCTGACAGCAATAAAACATTTACCAAGTTCCTTTTTATTGACTGTCCAGTTGAATTACTGTAGAACAGCTAAAAAAATTCCTGGGCCTCTGTGGAGGGTCTCTTCAGCAGCACATGAGGCTATAACATTAATAAAACATTAGAAGACGGCATACTTTGATAGGCTCAGGTAGGTTCACTGACGTGTGTTAAACACAATGCAAGCTCAAGGCTGTGCTTAAGATGGCTCAAAACCAAAAGACAAGCCATAGTAAAATGCCATATGGTAAGACCACTCACCCCACATGTCCATTCTTTGCTGCAACATGAAGAGCTGTTAGTCCCATTTTATTTGTTTGGTTGGCATCCACTCCTCTAGATAGAAGTAGGCTCACCACATCTGTATGACCATTCCTGGATGCTTCAAACAATGCTGTTGCTCCATCATTAGTTTGCGTGTTAACATTTCCACCTAGAAGGCATAATTAAGATTTGGATCTACAATTTTAACAACATGTATTAATGTGAGCTAAGGGCACTGTAGGCAATTGCATGCAAAGGTCATTCTTAGACAAACAACACGTCCAACAAGTCCAGATGTCACATGCCTTCAAATGCACAAAATTAAAGATGTAAATCAAACCAGAATCAGAATAGATTGTTTTGAATTTGTTAGAATTAGTTTTTGCTCCACCAAGTAAATGCTTCAGAATCTTGATGAAACTCACCATGTCGGATGAGGAAGCTCAATAATTCTGTGTCTCCAATCTGGGCAGCTGTGAACACTGGCTCAATACCGTAAGCATTTTTGGCCCCTATCTTCGCTCCAGCTTCCACCAGTAACTTACACATGCGGACATTTCTGCTTCCCACGGCTTCGTGTAGAGGGGTCACACCTTCAGCAGTGCCTTTGGAGGCATTGCCACCAGATTTCAGAATAAGCTCCACCATTTCCTCACTATCCTTCTCACAAGCTGGAAGCAACGACAATTATGACATACAGTAAAGTCAGACATTTTCCCTGATGGGCTGTTGGCCGATAGGCAATGTATTGTAGATTTATTTCATATATATATATTTTAGATGTATTATATACCTCTGTAAAGGGCTGTTTTTCCTGATTTGTTGGCTATGTTAGGATCTGCTCCAGCTGCAAGTAGGCACTGGGCGCATGAAAGGTGTTTATGACCAACAGCCAGTATCAGAGGGGTTTGGTTCTTGAAGGTGCACTTGTTGATAAGTTGAGGAAAAGCTATAATTTATACAGAAATTATATATGAAATTAAGGAAGTAATCAACAGTGACTATTACCCACAATGTTTACTGATCTGGAAAACAAAACAGCTGCTGCATAAAGTGGATGGTTTATATACCTTTCACAAGAACCTTCAAGCACTCCAAAGAACCTGCAGATGCAGCCACATGCAAATGTATCCATCCCTCTGAATCGGGTTTGCTCAGACTCTCAGGAGACATTGTCCACACAATTGTACTCACTGTTGCTTCATCATTCTCCCAGATGGCAGATGTTAAATCTGATACAACACTGCAATAGAGCTATATTTCCATTAACCTAAGTTGTCAAACTTGCTATACTGTGTAGTAATTCAGTATAGCATTACAAAGACTGGAGATGATTTTGACTTCGAATTGCATTTACATGAGGAGGAATCCTTACCCCATAAATGTATCGTTACTGACCAAGGACTTTTTTCTGCTTCTGAAGGCCCGTATCATCTCCCTGTTGTCACTAAAACAATGTTGACTCCCCTCTTCCTCGTTTTCCTTACATTCACTGCAATCAGACAGAAACAGCAAATATTCTAAAAGGTCATGTGTGCAGAACTTAAAATAAAAACAGACGTCACAAAATATTAAGTGGAAATGCTATGGGAATCAGAAACAAGTTTCGTTCATACTGTCGGGACTTAATGACTTGGTGTAAAATTATCCCTTACTTATAGCAACCCCCAGCCAACATGAATCCATTTGCCCCAAATGATCAGTTCTACATATCTGTAGTCAGCCCACTTGTAAACCTTCCCCTCACCTGCTGAGAGTGTTTGGTTCACTGGCAGAGGAAGTGTCATCCTGAACAGGCACAGCAGCATGTCTCCTGGCTGTATTTTCTCTGTGGATCTAACAAAAAGTTGCTGTTAGAGGACTCTGGCTGTCCCTTATGAAAATTAACCATGGTTTTACTATAGTTTGCAGAGTTTTTGGGGGTAACCATGAAAACCATGCTATGATTTCACTACAGTTATAAATCTTGGTTATAAACAATGGTTCTTATTTTACCGTGGTTCTCACCTTACCATACCATGGTTCTCACAATGTTTTTTTTAAGATATTTTTTGGGTTTATTTCCTTCATTTAGATAGGACAGCAGAGAGGGAGATGGGGAAGGATCGGGAAATCACCTCAGGTTGGATTCGAACCTGGGTACCTGTGTTTATGTGTATGTCTATGGCACCTTAGCACACTGAGCCATGACGCTCCTATGTTTTTTGTTTGTTTGTTTGTTTTTTTTACCATGGTTCTAACGTTTTTTTTTTTTTTTTACCATGGTTTCATATTTGTCATGGCTTACATAGTTTTTTGGGTAACCGGCTATATGGAAAGCTACAGTAGTACCACAGCCATTCATGCTACAGATAAACCATGGTAGTACTATGGACAGGACCACAATACTTGTAATACCTATGAGGTACCACAGTGAAACCATAAAAACCATAAGAAACCATAGTGAATTTTCATAAGGGATGTGAGCATACAAACTGATGTGAAGGTTGTGAGGGGTCATGGGCATCTGTGAGGCTTCGTTCAGTGGCCAGCTGAATCAAGTCTTCAGACAAGTGACTGTAGACACCATAGTCTTCAAAAGCAGGGGTAGGTTGCCTGCTGACACGAGCAGCTGCCATGATGGACTAAACATGAAATAGATGACTGGGTGATCAGAGAATGGTTGATCATAGACATAGTAATTTCCCCCTCCCCCTCCACATATGCTAGACAAAAATATGCAGACACAGACAAAATGTGTGCCCATGAAATACAGTATGTATCAGTTTAATAGAACAAACAGTAGTGGGTATTTCCTTGACAGTTAACAGACATTTGAAGAAATTAGAATCATTCAGAAATCTTAATATTGCACAGTATGTGCACTGATCTACATTCTAGGTAGGCTACTAACTGTATTTCTTTGAGTGAGCTAATGGTTGCAGAATTCTGAACCACAGGGTGAATTACTGTAGCCAGTGAATTCAGGCATATTCATGTAAAAAAGTCTTTTTTATAACATGACTCCATTCACTATAGACTGCTGAGCAATAAGCACTGGCATGTTATCAAAGTCCTCCTGAACCATTTGATGTATTTCTTTAAAAGTTATAGTATTAAATATAGAGACGGTTAAAGCAAAACCTTAATGAGTGGTGTACCGATGGATTTATGCATGGATGTTTTTAGTTTTACTTTATATACATTTCTGAAAACATTTTTCAAAATAAAAATATCTATAGAGAAAAATTAAACATCTGACTCACCAAAGACCCAAAGATACCAAATACTCTCTTCTGTTGAGTGTTTTTAAAGACTCATTTGTTCCTGCATTTGTTTATTTGTTAAGCCTCCTTGCCTGCTATGGATTTGTTTGTAATTCTGGCCTCAAGAAAGATTTTGAGGGTGTCACTTGTTTCTAGGTTAGAGACACGCATGACCTCCTTTTGGACTGGCAGCAGTAGCGATTTGCCTACCCCTGACACGAGTTTGGCATTAGCATGTATCTGTTTCACAGTATCCATTTCATCTGACGACTGCATCTTGCAACAGCATTGGTCAAACATGTTTAACTTCTCCTGGTTCTGTTATAGGTTTATAGGCTATAAGTATTAATCCAGGAAAATTATCAATCCTGGATTGGATTATTTTATGTTTCTTTTTTTAGTCTGGTCCATTAGTTTTCTTTTCATTGTCCCTTGTCTGTCTTGTCACTCTTGTTTTTGGTCTTGTTTTAAGGTGCACTGAGATCCTGCATGATGTGACTTCTGTTGATGTTCGACGTAAATAGCAAAAAAACAAAGCGCTACCCTCAAATTCACGCTACTAAATCAACTTTGCTCACTAGCCACCCACCCATGCATGCTCACTAACCCCCACCCCCTACCCTAACCATCTTGTTGGTGTTTGGCTGGAACGTGCTTTATGTTTTGGTGCACAGCCTGCGCCCCTAGTGTTTGTTTACAGCCCCTGTGAGACTGGGCTTGTTCACAATGTATGCAGGGACAGGCAGCAAGCTGATCAAGGAGAGATGCCTATGGTTTAAGACAAAAATGAAATTGCGCTACAACCATGCAAGATCTCATATTCCACCTTTAAATGTTTCCAGTTTAGTTGAGTTACTTTGCCACAAAGTCCACAAAGTATCTATCCTGGTCGCCACCAGAATGCAGTGTTGATGCCCAGAGGCTGGGCTACACATCCTTCTGGAACTTTGTCCTATTCGCACCTCTGCGCAGGCGTGGTTTGTTCAAAAAATGCTTGCACATGGTTGGAGCAACTTCATATGAATGGCGTGACACATCAACCACTCGCGTTGAAGCCAGCGTGACGTACGATGTGTACGCTGTGTACGATATGTATGCTGAACTACGTCACATCTACTCAAATCCCGCCCTACGATCCTGATTCGCCGCACATCCCATGTGCGGAGGAGCTGTGCGAAAAGGACAAAGTTCCAGAAGGATGAGTAGCCCAGCCTCTGGGCGTCAACACTGCCTTCTGGTGGCGACCAGGATACAAAGTATCCACAAAGTGACTGGAACCCATCTTTAGGATAGAAAACATTTCTGAACAAGAGGTACAGAGCAATATTAACTAAAGAAACTCAAAAGCTATAGATTCATGTGGCTTAGACTCATTATTTTTGAAAGCCAAGAAACAGCTCTTAATAAAGCTCATTACCCCCTTAATTAATTTATCCATAAAACAAAGAACTTTTCCCAGTTCTAGGAAGGCCGCTCTGGCAGCTGTGATCAAATAGTGGAAAACTATAGACCTATTGGTATGATACCAGTGATCTCCAAGGTGGCTGAGAAATGGGTGAAATGGGAAGCAACTGACTTCACCTCAACAAAGGCCACACACCACTACACCCAATGCAGTTTGGCTTTCATAATAACCACTCTAATGTAACAGCCAGCTGCTTTTTATTAAAAACATTCAAATGAAACTTGATGAAGATGGAGTGGATGTGGTAGGCCTATAGATTTAAAGGAGGCCTTTAAATTTTAATAGGCTATTTAGACATCTTGGACTCAAATCTTTCATCTCTCAAATTGAGGAAGTGTGACAGTGCAGGCTACCTTTCAGTAAATCCCTGGCAAGCACCTGGCAGTCAACTTGCACACAAATGCCAAAACATGCCTCTAACATGTGAAGGTACGTGGGTCCTTTCAGAACTTCCCCTCTGGACAACCACCGGGGAAATTCCAGCTTATAACAAACAGAACTGACAGTGATTTAAGCGCTTGCCATTATTTTATTGAACGAACAAATACAATAGAATCCAAATACATTTTAATGAAATAGCCTACTCATTACTTTCAAAAGCAACAGGGAGCCACGTCAGAAGGATCAAAGAGCCGCACATTGCCGACCCATGGTGTAGGCCATCGAAAGTCCAGCTGCCTTGCAGATGTTTGGCATCATTTGTCCCAGGGCATTGTCTCAAGGCATCCTAGCCTAAGAATACCCATGCTGCCTTGCACACTCGTTCCGAACTGCATGGCAGCCTGGACACCATGGCCGAAGTTTTCGCATGGATTGGGAACCAATCACAGAACAGATGCAAGATGATGCACAAAATATTGGACAAACGAAACCACAAGTCCCCTACGTGAAAATGTATAGGTGGTCCCCAGACTAAATGTCAGTTGAGATTTAGCCTGGTGTTAGCCAGGCTAGTTGCATCCGGTCAGTGTTGCCAAAAAAAAATCACAGGAAGTCGCTATTGGCTCTCCGAGAAGTTGCTAGATGACGTTTTTTCTGTTGTAGCCTTTTCATGCTATGAAAGTGATTTAATACATCTTTGAAAACATCTAAAATTGCTTGATTTATAGCAAGGGACTTGGGTGGTTTGTTAGGGCTATGAGTTTGGTCAGTCCTTCAGTCCTACATCTTTTCCTAAGGGAAAATAATAGTAGGCCTAGGCTATATAACAAATTCAGTCTGGAAATGTTTGCAATTGCATTGTACGCTAGCCTGGCGACGCCATCCTATGTTCTCCACCAAAAGCTTTTGGCTCCGTACATCGTCAAATATAAAAAAGTGCATGGTTCAAATTTGAACCACCCGCCCCCCTCAAATGTCTCACTCTGCTGGTGGAGTTCCCGTGTATGCCGGAGACCGAAACCTGGGAATAGTATGCTTGGCCATGCCGTGGCGAGGCCGTGGGCGTGGCCGATAACGCCACGGAATGGGCGGGCCCAGGCTAATTGTACGCACTAGTTGTGCCTTGCAAGTCTTGCTAAGTTCTTTTGGGAAAGAGAAATGTGCCACATCTAACAACAAACAACAGTAAGCTTTCAACTTCCTGAATCTAAAGTGCTGAGAGAACATCAGGTTTTGGTTGTCAGTTTGCCACGACAAAATACACATAAAATCAGTCTGCATTTCATACATAATCTTGCAAGTTGAGAATGTTGTAAAAACATATTAATAAAGAAATCTGGTTCTTGTGAGAAATGACAAAACAGGGAGGGGGCCGTAGATGGGTCCGAAATATGAGTGGGTCCGGGTAAAATTTGAGTGTTGGCAGCTATGCATAAGTGAAACGAACAGTGTACAGGTACATGGGTCTGAGCACTTCGCTGGTTGCAGTTGTGTCAGTCACCCACTTTTTTCTCACGCTTTGTGCAGTCAGCCTGGGCAAACAAGACCCACCACTCGCACGCTGCTGCATGTAGAACGTCGGTCGGACCCTGGTCAAACCAGACGAAGTGGTGCACAGCGCATGAATGCCAGGGGGAGGGAGAGCACGGGTCGGGAGAGACGGAGGGAGGAGGACGAGAGCACATTGTGCAATGCAGAAACAAAAGCAACAAAAAAAAGTTGGTAGACACACGTAAAAGTCGCCAAACCTTTCGTACAAGGCCAATGGCTGTGCTTGTAGAGTGGACCCCTGAATCCTTGATCCTCTTTAAATCAGTGCTGGAAATGGGCGGATGATGCTGACTGGTGTTTTTGCCACTCTTGTGACTTAAACTTGTTGGGCAGATGTAGCCCTATTTGGCCCATAGTAGAGGTAGTAAAGATTTGTCCCCAGTGTGCATCTTTACTGTGCTGGCCCCTCAAGGAACACAGGTTGACACAGGTTGGTCAGACAGTTTTCGTGAAACAACTGGCACCGCAGCACCTGAGCAAATAAATTTCAGTTGCACTGTATGTGGATATCAAGGAGCTGTATCAAACAAAACCTCATACACCCATGTGTGGTATAGTGCCACCTATGCCTGCTGATTTTTCTTTTGAGCATTCTGTCAGCACTTCCTGGGTCACTGAAACACCGGGTCAAGTGAAACTTTGTTGACGTGCAGTCCCTGTAGACCCTTTTGGACGCTTTTCCCATCCAGTTTCTCTCTCTATCTGTGTCCCAGAAGTGCATCACCGTCATTGCAGGCAGGTGCATCCTGGCCATGGTAGATGTTGACCTTTAGAAATGTTCTCACTATATGATCAGTTTCTTTGAAATACTTGTGTTTATTACAAACTGTGAGGGCTCAGCCAGAGAGCAAGACCTTAGGAAACTCCCTCCCTCTAGTTGTCTCTGGACAGGTGCACTGAATCACTGTAACAATTGGCAGCCTTTTTAAACCCAGCAAACCTGACTTGAGACAGACTGGCTTGAAACCCGAAGAGTAAAGGACCATACAAGTCCTAAGCCAATCTCGGGGTAAGCCAACCTTAAAGTATAATCATTGTTTGAGTGAATAACTGTGGAAAGTGCTCTTTCGTTTAAGTTCAAGTTGCGTTGTTAGAAAGGTGAGCAAGAAAACTGCCAGAGGTGAAGACTGGGACTCGAGACCAAGACAGACGATACCAAAGGAAGCCACAACCAGGTTCCGTGTTCGAGGTAAGTGACAAGAGTTGTCAACTCCCACTAACGTTGGCCTGTCTGTTTCGCTCCCTCTCGCTGCAGGAATGAGCAGACAGCACCAGGCACCCCCAGTCCACCCACTGAAGATTTGAGTTGCCTTCTAATCCCCATCTCCCCGTTCCCTAGCCTGGCGATGCCATCCTATGTTCTCCACCAAAAAATGTTGGCTCCGTACATAGTCTGGTGAAAGCAGCCCAGCTCGGTTCACTCACGGTTTAGCCAATCACCAAGCAATTGAGAGTGGTGACGCAGCAGGGCCGGCCCAAGGCATACAAGTACCTTTCGCTGCAGCCTGTAGGACAAGCAGGTTGGATATCCAACCCCGCCCATATCCAAACACCGGGAGAAA
>JASCQY010000048.1:8896328-8918737 GCA_030264315.1 Sardinella tawilis | reverse complement strand
CCGTACGGGAAAATGAATAGGTGGTCCCCAGACTAAATCTCACTTGTGATTTAGTCTGGCATTAGCCAGGCTAGCACGCAATATGGACTGAAGACAATTTAGTGTGAAGATACACAGCACGCAATATGGACTGAAGACAACTTAGTGTGAGGACACACACAGCACGCAAAATGGACTGAAGACAATTTAGTGTGAAGATACACAGCATGCAATATGGACTGAGGACAATTTCTTGACAGCTGACAAACTCACTATTCATCCATGTCCACTAGCAGCAGTCTAGCCAAAGACTCCCCATATGCAAACCAGACGGGTCAAATGCCCTGGTCAGCACACACACACACACACTAACACTCAGACACAGGCAAACACATACACACACACACACACGCACGCGCACACACACACACACACCTCATGCCAAAAGGCACGTCATTCAGACTGGCACCATGGCTGTCCGTATCCATGGCATAGCACTGAGAGATTGGCACAGGAGGAGACAGCAGGCAGGCATTTTGGCTCTGAGCAGGGCTCCGGTTTCCTCAGCCCACTGTTGATTCGGCGGGCATTTTGGCTCTGATCAGGGCTCCGTTTTCCCCCAGCCCAGTGTTGATTAGCTGGGTACTTTGGCTGTGAGTGTGAGTAGGGCTCCAGTTTCGCCGGCTCACTGTTGATTGTAATGCTATGTGAAGAAGCATCATTACCACAGACTTGGGAGCCTCAGAGGGGAATGTGGGTTAGCCTGCAGTATACTTGCCCACCAGAAGGTGGCTCACACTACCCACGTACTGTATGTTGAGAAACTTCTCTAGCAGTCCCTGGCACATTGCACTGGCCCAGGATCATTTGCAGGAATCAAATCCCTCCACTTGTAGGGCTGTCAGAAAGCAAGCAATCCTTACACGCCTACATGCAGGTCTATGCACATTACATAGAGGACTTGCTGGAGACCAGCGTCATATGAAGCCTTGGAAAAACGACACTGATGTTTTGCACTATGCCTGATTTGGACCTTCATACATCACCACAATCTTCAGCTTTGTTTCGTAAGTCTGGATGCAAAACAATGCTGTTTCTCCATGCAGTGCTACAAAGTGATTTAAGAAACCAGCTGTGGGCACACCGCTAGGCTAGGCTGCATGCTAACCTGCCTGACACATCCACCAACACATGCATCAATCACTCCTTGAGGGCTTGGCTGGCAGCACTTGGGTACCACATCAGACAGGTGAAATGTTGCCACATGTAATAGGGCAGAAGGAGGCTTTTCCCATGACCCTGTCAACAAGCAGAGTGATGCGTCATGGGTCTCCATCGCAAACGTGTGTCAATACACAGAGATGCTCTGTAGCATGCTATCAACATACTGCTCCTGGTTCGGACAGTTTTACTACCGTTTACACTCCAAGCCTTAGCTGACTGGGGTGGATCCCCTCCTTCGCCCTAATAAGAGGCCAACGCTTGGCTCTTATCTGGAATACCCAATTCAGCTGAGAACATCAATTCACTAAACCAAATGCAGACGACAAAAGTAAACAGTCATACGCAACAGGTGACAGCAAGGCGTCCATGCCACAATTTTAACTATTTCGGTCTCTTTGTCCATAGGCTTGTAACATGGACACTGACCATACAGGTAGTTTAAATATAATGTGCCTCGGCAACCTGACATGAAATTGGATACATGAGCAAAGTCTCACTGCATTTTAAGAACATTTAGAAGCTACAACTTAAGAACTAACTTACTGTAAAACGCTAGAGAAGGCCATGCCCTTTGACAGGCGCATTTGTTGACATGTAGACCTTGGACGGAAATGGCAAAGACTAGATTTTTTGCCCCGTCAGCGCCTATGGCCCTCGCCCTTTTCGCCTGATGCTTTCGCCCGTGACTGTCTTTAGCACTGACGGAAAAAGCGCATTCAAATAGTTCTGCTTAAAGGCTGAGGTAAATACTATGACTCGTTCAAAGGCCGTTGCACTGGGATATGCAGTCAAAAGCCTGCAGTAAAGACTAGGAGGCAGACAGAGATACTTGAGGCAGCCAAGATTACAAGCACAGACCCATATGCCAGAAAGAGTGGCAATAACATCCAGAGTGTCCCAGGTGCAACCCACAGGTGGGTGACAGGCACCTCGTCAGCAAAATTACGTAAAGCTTGACTGTCAAACGGTGTTCAGTAAACTATCTTGCTGAAGTTGAGACAGGTTTGCTAACGTTAGCTTTATCACTGGTCTTTTAGCAAGGTGAAATCACAATAAACTAGGCATGATTACCTCTTTTGAAACGCACCGTGGTTATGGCCGAGTAGACCGAGACCACACAAAGGGAGTGACACGCAAACTTTAATCACAAAGGTGTCATGATACTGCATATGGGTATGTGATGTCATTAGGTTTACCTTTCTCACGCCTTTGTAAATATAAAAGTAGAGTTCCCGGCCCACATTGAAACAGATTCTGTCGCCGTTACCGGACTGATCGTTGATGTTCACGAAGGAGACTTTGACCGGGTTGGAGCCCTGTGAATTGAAAGGCACTCTGTTGGGACGGCTGTATTCCGAGTGCGTGAGGAGTTTATAGACGCCTTCCCGAGTGGTGAATTGAGTTTTAATTTCGTTCATCTCCTTCCCTCCTCCCTCCACCGCCATCTTGGAAATTTGCATTCATCCTGTCTGGAACCCGGATCTTACCAACTGCGCTTGCGCATAATGCCTGGGTCGAAAGATCACATGTCTAGGGCCGTAAACTTTGGAGGTGTGGGTGTGACTGCGCATGTAGCTTTACGGCGAGAGAAAAGAATCCACAAAATTGATAAATTTTACATTTTCCTCAGTGAGTGTACTCTGGGCATGTATTTCATTAATGTTGGTCAGGGATATAGCCTGGTTTAGTGGGTATTTCAGCTATGAATCTAATATCAGTCTGAAGCACAGGGCAACATACTGTAGGTCTAAAAAGTAGCCAAACCAATGTCTATTTGAATCTATGATTTGAATATTACTTGAGTAAGCCAGCCATTTCAGACATCTCGCCACTGATAAATTCCAGACGCTGTTAAAACACAGTCATTATTTTTTTTCGTTTCATCTCATGTTTTACAGCAGGGGTGGTCAAACTAAGGGGGCCAAATGCGGCCCTCTGCTCTATTTCATGCGGCCCAACATGAAGTAAAAAAAATAAGATGTGATGTGGCTCATTGTTAATTTATCTATTATATATCCATCACATGTCATAGTTTCAGTACTGGTGTGACGTGTTTGTCAACAACATCATTAAACAATGTAGCATTACATGGCCTGCAGAGGCTCTTTCACTTAACTGGTTTAAAACTAGATTCTTAATTTTGCACTGGCATCCTAGATTTTCAGTATACGGCCCACAAACAAAAATGTTTGGCCATCCCTGTTTTACAGAAAAAATATTTAATCTCAGGTAAAATATTTATAAATAGATTGCCACGTTTGACGTCTGACAAAAGAAAAGAAGTTTTACTAGTAAGATCTCATGCAATTGGCCTGAAAGAGAAATGACACAGTCCTCTCCCACGACTATGAAGACATGTCTTTTTTTGAGGCCTATTGGTCTCTGGGTATCTCTGGAGGTGTCGTTAAGCAGGTGGTCCTGCTCACAACCAGCTGTGGCTCTGATAGGCATATGTGGCCATGCTATCCGGAAGGTTCCTTCCCTGAGTGACAGGCACCCTCTGTGATCTCACACCCCTACAAGGACAGATGCGGGCTGTGGCATTGGACACCCCCAGCGGCCCTCCGCCCCCGCCCTCTTTAAGCCCCCTCCCCATAGTGTAGACAGCAATCCTTCTGGAAGCTTCCGAATGGATGCCTCGAGAAAAGTAGGCCCCGAAGTATAAAAAGAGAGAAGCCGGTTGGTGACTGCAGAAGGAGTGACTCACTGTCTACTACTACACCAGGGAGTACCCTCAGCAGAGTCTACAGTCTGAGGCTTTTCTCTACACATTCATTCCAACTGACAAGGTAAGGCTTAAGTTTTTTTTGTATGTTAAACAATATATTATACATTTGTTTTTTCTTCACTAAATAAACTCTAACTAAACATGGTTGTAACATTAAAATAACATTAGCTTTGGGATTTCAGCTGCACAATTATTCCTCTAATAAGACTCACTAGAAAGCTGAAGGTATTTAATATTATACACCGCAGACTAGAAGTAGAATGAAATGCCTTGGGTGCATGTGTAAAGTGCTTCCGTTGTATTAGTTCTGCCTGGAGCACATGGCTTACACGGCTGCTCAAAGTCACTCAAAAAGGTCACTGCAGGGTCACAGGGGCTTTGTGACTCAAATTAACTACAAGTACATGCAAGTCATTAAAGATTGTCAGACGATAGATGTGATGTCAAATTATTATTAAGTACTGAGATACTATTCATAGAGCTCTTTGTCGTAATGTGAGGCCTGCATGTATAACAGCAGTAGGAGGTTTTCACTAATAATGCATTAGTTGAAGTTTCATGCAGTAAATCTGAATGAAAGACCTGAATCATGTGGAAAGACCTAAGCCGAAAGATGTATGAAATGACTTAATGGCCGCCTTATCCACCACATGGCCACATGACTGCCCATGCCTGCCTCCATCTTCAAAGAGTATAGCTTGAGTGACAGGTGATAGAGCGATGGCAGCTGGTCAGAGAGAGAGAGAGAGAGAAGACAGAGAGAGAGAGAGAGAGAGAGAGAGAGAGAGAGAAGAAAGGGTGTCAGCTGTCCTCAGCTGCGGGAGTCATTCTCCATCAGCCATTTGGTCCACTCCATTCAAACACTCTGAGTCAGCTGTATCCTATACATGCTACTACTAAGATACAGGCATGCCATGTGGCCCCAATAAATGCTGTTTAATTACAAGGTAATTACAAGCCCAACCCCAACCTGGTGGAGGGAGGTAAAGGTTGGAGAGCAATAAGATAACTTTGACTTTCTTATGAGAAGATTTCTATGGTGATTTTTGATTTTGAGCAGACAGAATGAGTTGTAGCAGACATCTGCTGGTGTCGTCTGTCTGCTGTCACTGACTGATCCATGCTTGTTTACACAGATGCCAGAGGCCCAGAACATCATGGGAGAGGAGGTGGAAACCTTCGCCTTCCAGGCAGAGATTGCCCAGCTGATGTCCCTGATCATCAACACTTTCTACTCCAACAAAGAAATCTTCCTCAGGGAGCTCATCTCCAACTCCTCCGATGTGAGTCCATCTACTTGAATTATCCCTGTTATGTGAACTTCATTTAACTTTTTCAATTCATGAAATCATTGAGTAAAAGTAATTTCGTGCAATGTTCTTATTGTAACCTAGGCTTCATCTATTACTATTATTTTTAAATTCTATGTGACCCATTCTCTTCTTCAGGCTTTGGACAAGATCAGATATGAAAGCCTGACAGACCCCAGCAAGCTTGAATCCTGCAAAGATCTGAAAATTGACCTCACCCCAGATCCACATGCACGCACCCTCACCCTCGTCGACACGGGCATCGGCATGACCAAGGCCGACCTCATCAACAACCTGGGCACCATCGCCAAGTCTGGCACCAAGGCCTTCATGGAGGCTTTGCAGGCAGGAGCCGACATCTCCATGATTGGCCAATTCGGTGTGGGGTTCTACTCCGCCTACCTGGTGGCCGAGAAGGTGACGGTCATCACCAAACACAACGACGACGAGCAGTATATTTGGGAGTCCGCTGCCGGTGGTTCTTTCACAGTCAAACCCGATACCGGTGAGTCACATCGTTTTTAATTTCCCTCAGTCCGTTTGGTCTGCAAGGGCTTTTGCACAGCAGCCTCCTGCCACATCTGCAGAGTATAGTCCAGTCAACCCTGTGTCCCTTCACAGGGGAGCCCATTGGCCGAGGCACCAAAGTCATCCTACACCTGAAGGAGGACCAGAGTGAGTACACGGAGGAGAAGAGGGTCAAGGAGATTGTGAAGAAGCACTCCCAGTTCATTGGCTACCCCATCACTCTCTATGTAAGTACAGTGCCCTACAGTGACAAGGGTCCTGCTGTTGAAACTTGTGTGGTTCCCTCTTCTGAAATATTATCTATACATTCAATTAATGCCTTTTATTGCAGGGCATTTCTGCTGCAGATAATACTTACATTTTATTTTTATGATTAGACCCACAAGATAGTGAGTTGATGGCTAAATGTGTATACTCTTTACATATGAATGTATTCTTAGGTTTGTTTATAACTATGCAATTACATGTTTGTTACAGGTTGAGAAACAGAGAGAGAAAGAGGTTGACCTTGAAGAAGGTGAGAAGATCGAGGAGGTGGATGCAGCAGAGGACAAAGACAAGCCTCAGATTGAGGATGTGGGTTCTGATGAGGATGAGGACTCCAAGGATGGCAAGAACAAGAGGAAGAAGAAGGTGAAGGAGAAGTACATCGATGTCCAGGAGCTGAACAAGACCAAGCCCATCTGGACCCGTAACCCTGACGACATCACCACTGAGGAGTACGGAGAGTTCTACAAGAGTCTGACCAATGACTGGGAGGACCACCTGGCTGTCAAGGTGAGACAAACACAAATACAAGTGTTGTCAAAGTGTGTTGTGCCTGTTTACTAATGTTGTTATTGACTGGGTTGCATCTTCTATCTTTACAGCACTTCTCAGTGGAAGGACAGCTGGAGTTCAGGGCGCTGCTGTTTGCACCCAGAAGAGCGGCCTTTGACCTCTTTGAGAACAAGAAAAAGAAGAACAACATCAAGCTGTATGTGCGCAGAGTGTTCATCATGGACAACTGTGACGAGCTGATTCCTGAGTATCTTAGTAAGTTCCTGTTTCTTATTTTGTCCCTCCTATGTTTCGAAGGTTGTCCCTCGTAATCTCCTGAATTACCTTCTGCCCTTCTATTGCAATGGAAGAGACATCCCTCTAATCTGTTTGTTGTAATTCTCACCGACAGACTTTATCAAGGGCGTGGTGGACTCTGAGGATCTGCCCCTGAACATCTCCAGAGAAATGCTGCAGCAGAGCAAAATTCTCAAGGTCATCCGCAAGAACCTGGTCAAGAAGTGCCTGGAGCTCTTCACCGAGATCTCAGAAGACAAGGACAACTACAAGAAGTTCTATGAGCAGTTCTCCAAGAACATCAAGGTGCCTGAACTCTCCATTACATTCGCATGAGAATCTTTAAAGTGGAAGGCTGGCACGTCCCAACCTACATCCCAAACTACAAAGAACTGCCAAAAAATGATCCAAAACGATGCAACCTGAACGGAATTATGGCAGTTTTAGCGAGTTACAACATAAAACTAACATAACATACATACATTACTAACATAAAAGCTACTTAAACTACTTGCCCACATTGCTACACTATTTTGCTGACTCACTAAAACCGCTATAATTCCATTCAGGTTGCATCGTTTCAGGTTGCAGCTCATTGTACTCGACCACTGCTTCCACTGGAATGTAGGTTGGGACGTGCTGGCATTCCCCTTTAAACAGACTACCGTATGCATGTTGTGCCATTCATAGAAATGCCCTGGCTATCAAAGCTCTGGCCCACACTGGTGCTGGTGTCTTTGCCTGATGAGCAACAGGTCCTTCACTAGACCATCTATTCATGTCTGTCTCCTTTATTCCTTCCTCTGCAGCTGGGCATCCATGAGGACTCTCAGAACAGGAAGAAGCTGTCGGAGCTGCTCCGCTACTACACCTCCAACTCCGCAGATGAGATGGTGTCCCTCAAGGACTACATCTCCCGTATGAAGGAAAACCAGAAACACATTTACTACATCACTGGTGAGGATCCTTGTTCAAATGTTCAGATGATACGTTTTCAAATGTTGAAATGATACTCTAAAATAGCATAGGCTAATGTAATTTTATTAGAATACCTAGAATCTATCTATCTCAATCCCAGCTTTTATGTCTGCTGAATTCTACTACAATTACATATCTGTCATTCAAACACAAGGTTAAAGAAATTGCAAAAATTAATCAATTGAATATATATTTTGAACATATTCTAGGAGAGACAAAGGACCAGGTGGCCAACTCTGCCTTTGTGGAGCGCCTGCGTAAGGCTGGTCTGGAGGTCATCTACATGATCGAGCCCATCGATGAGTACTGTGTCCAGCAGCTGAAGGAGTACGACGGCAAGAACCTGGTGTCCGTGACCAAGGAGGGTCTGGAGCTGCCTGAGGACGAGGACGAGAAGAAGAAACAGGAGGAGCTGAAGAACAAATTTGAGAACCTGTGCAAGATCATGAAGGACATCCTGGACAAAAAAATTGAGAAGGTACTGTGCGTAATGTATTTGTGCAGAGTTCGAACTTTTTAAACTAGCCCACGGAGGCAGTAATCATGTAGCTCACAGGTACTCGTTTAACATGTTTCTCTCATTCATTCAGGTGTCTGTCTCCAACCGTCTGGTGTCCTCTCCATGCTGCATTGTGACCAGCACATACGGCTGGACGGCCAACATGGAGAGGATCATGAAGTCTCAGGCCCTGAGAGACAACTCCACCATGGGCTACATGACAGCTAAGAAGCACCTGGAAATCAACCCCATGCACCCCATTGTGGAGACTCTGAGGGTGAAGGCCGAGGCCGACAAGAATGACAAAGCGGTAAAGGACCTAGTGATCCTGCTGTTCGAGACGGCCCTGCTCTCCTCAGGGTTCACTCTGGAGGACCCCCAGACACACGCAAACCGCATCTACAGGATGATCAAGCTTGGGCTTGGTGAGTCTCTCTCAGTGCCTCTTCACTGACTATTGACCAGTAGTATTCTCAGGCCTTATTTGGCCTGTTATCTGATAGGTAGATCTGTAAAGGCAGACAGTAGGTAGTGTACAGTGAATTCACACATGCTAAGAGACATGCTAACACACTCTAAAACACCCATGGGCTTTAGTTCCCTAATAGTGTGTGTGTGCACACACTGGGCTGACTTCAGGGAACGGACCACAATACCCACTGACCTCTAATCCTGCCGATGGCTTCTCTGTTGAACCAACATGTTGGAGACTTAATGCAGACAAGTCATTCGAGCTCTGCTAATATCTGCAGAGCTCTGCATTCTGCTCAGATTTGAGTCTGACGTCCCGTGTGACTGCCTGCCCAGTGCGCACACACTTTTTGCATTTGCAAGTATGCAGCTGCAGGTGCTAATTCACTGTTTGAGCATGGAGCTGAAGTGGGCCAACATGCAGGAAACTTGGGATAATTTGTCATTGATAATTCTGGATCAACTAGTACATTAAAATCTGTCTGTGTTATTCAGGTATTGAGGATGGTCATGTGATTGGTGTCTGTCTTTGTCATTCAGGTATTGATGATGACGAGGCCATCGGTGACGACCTGCCTCAAGCCAGTGAGGAGGACATGCCTGTTCTAGAGGGCGATGACGAGGACACTTCCAGAATGGAGGAAGTTGACTAAGACAATTCTGAATGGTCCACATGTACTTATTTCATTTTATTTTTATTTTTATTTTGTTTTGTTTTATTTTATTTTATGTAAGTTTTATTTTGTTTTAGTTAACATATTTTATATTTCACATTATCTTTGTGTAATATTTATCTGAATACAATTTTGGTAGCTACTCATCATTAAGACATACCATATATAATCTGAGGTCCACTGAACAATTTTTTTCCCTTTTCCTTTTTTTTCATGTTTTTTTTTAATATCATGTTTCATATTTCATTTTTTTATCAAAGAAACTGAGATTTATAATAAAACATATTTAACTCATATGATGCGCATATTTTTGCTGTCTGCATGAAAGCGTAGGCATGTTATGGCCTATTATGTCAGCTTCACTGATATTGACCGAAATTGCCATTGACATTTCACCAGAATATTCTTCCTTCTGTAAACCACGTGGGTGCATGAAAAAGCGAGTTTATGGAGGCGGTAACCAAACTATGTCAAGACACACCCCCTACAAAAATCCTTCTGTTCTGCAGTTGAGAAAAGGCGTGGAGTGGTTGCATGATTGACAAGGATTTCATCCCTCCTCGGTAACGCCCTGTCGGTAGGGCTGAATTGAGAAAATTCCAGACTGTTCTGGAAGCTGAGTTTCTCGAACACTCCGAGGGGCAGTATAAAACCGGGTACAGGACATCACAGCACTGTTAGCGTACGAGAGCAACCTTGCCTCGATTAGGCAGGACGTCTGCTGAGGGTGACAAGAACAACCATTTGAAAGAATAAGTTGTTCTGTTGTGATTGTTTAAGGGAACAAAATTAAGGTAAGGAAACATCAGTTAGTTGGGTAACATAATGGTCCACATCAAATAAAGTGATGATTAATGGCTAAGTTACGTTAACATTCGATGCAGGATGGAATTGTATTGTTGATTGTAGCAGCTATTTGCAGTGTTGTAGGAAGTGTTTTATAAAGTAAGAAACAAATATTATTTTACAATGAATGTGCGTGCATGATGTCAAGACCTAGTTCGCAGGATAACCGTGAACAAATCGCCTAATGAGCTGCCAACTTAGCCTAGCCAGGCAGTTGATCATCCAAGAGAGCCACTGATGTAGGACAGCGATAAAATCCCGTTAGCTAAATTCTGGTTAGCTGTCAAGCTATTTCATCGATAACTTATTGCTGTGCCAGAATAAGCAGTCCAGTTTCTGTGTAATAGCTACATTGTCATCAACTTTATTGCAAAGGGAAGAAGCCGGCTGAAATGTCTGGCTTGCTGCCATTCATTCATGGGATGTCAAACTAGTTCAGGTAGAGTGATGTTGAAAGGAATGGTGGATCTTTGTTGCCTAACTTGACCTGATGTGAGGTGGTGGATGGCAATTTATCATACAATTACATGTTTGCATTAATGCTCATTCATTTTACGCTATCGTTATTCACGTGCAGCTTTAGCTTTATCTGGAATTTTACGATTCAGTTACTCGGGTGTTAACGTTAATCGGCTTAGTCGGGTAATGTGTCTGATGTTAATTTACTGAACGTAATGGTACGTTATGGTTTTCGTCTTGAAGTTGAAACTGTTGTCAAGGATCCATGGTAATGTTGCTGTCAAACACCAACTCGAGCGCTATGTTCGAGCGTCTTCCTCGTAGCCGCTGGCGCTGGACAGTATCAGGATGCGCGCATGTGGAAGAGACTAGTAGCTTCTAGAAGGTTGTAATGAACCGCGGAAACCAGAAGGTGGAGTGAGTCCGGTTGTGTTCATCCATGTGGTGCAAGGATTTCGTGACTGAGTCACAACCGAAGTCCCTTTTTATAATGGTCACATTACATGGTTTACATACTAATTTTTAAGCCACTGTTGGAGATTCAAACACTGACATTCCGTTTTATGGAGCGACCGCTTCTCAGTTTCCCCCAGACTCTTGTTCGAGCGTTTTGTGTTTAGGTCGGTGAAAGTATTTAATAAGTAATTAATTTATAAGTAATTTATTAAATCTGTATTTTTATTCATCATTTAATGAACCTACTCGTAGCATCACACATGTATTATTCATCGGGACAAAGATGGATTGCAAGATTCAAATGCATGTATCACATTACAATGGTGCTTTACAGCAACTTTGAAGAATTTTCTCTAAAAGACTGGGTTTTAACCCCCCAAACAGATGCCCGAACCGCAGGATCAGAACATGGAGGAAGAGGCTGAGACCTTTGCCTTCCAGGCAGAGATTGCCCAGCTGATGTCCCTGATCATCAATACTTTCTACTCCAACAAAGAAATCTTCCTCAGGGAGCTCATCTCCAACTCCTCAGATGTGAGTATTCACTCCAACAGTAGGTCATTTCTTTCACTTAATTTAAGGATAAGTCACCACATGGTGTAAAATACGCAGTTTATTGTGCAGGGTGAATTATTGTTTTGTAGAATTTATTATTTCTGAATTTTGATTGTGCATTAATTGTCATACAATGAATATTCTAAATGACCTCTCATGTTACAGGCTTTGGACAAAATCCGTTATGAAAGTCTTACAGACCCAACCAAGTTGGACTCTGGCAAAGACCTCAAGATCGACATCATTCCAAACAAAGCCGAGCGCACCCTCACCCTCATCGACACGGGCATCGGCATGACCAAGGCCGACCTCATCAACAACCTGGGCACCATCGCCAAGTCTGGCACCAAGGCCTTCATGGAGGCTTTGCAGGCAGGAGCCGACATCTCCATGATTGGCCAATTCGGTGTGGGGTTCTACTCCGCCTACCTGGTGGCCGAGAAGGTGACGGTCATCACCAAACACAACGATGACGAGCAGTATGCCTGGGAGTCGTCAGCTGGAGGATCCTTCACCGTCAAGGTTGACACATGTAAGAGCGCTGCCTGATCTCTCACATTATTGCCATGCAGTATGAGCAAGTGAGCTGCTAACGTTGCTGGGAAGCAAATATTGATTGAATCCAAATGTCCCCCCTAAGCCCTGAACCCTTAAAGACTTAACTGGCATTACTCAGTTCCATAATTGGCAAGGGCTACACTGGACACATTATGAAAGCATTAAGTCAAGTCCAAACATATTTAGAGCTTGGTCTGTTTTTTTTTTTGGCATGATTTCTGTGCTGGCGCATCTGGTGTAGCCATTTCTATTGATTATAGTGGAAGCTAGTTGTTACGCCAGTGTCTTTGACTTAACGCATCCGTAATGTGTGTGGTGAAGCGTCTTCTTAAGGCATGGAGGGTTGAGGGGTTAGGGTATAGCAGGAGGCAGTGGGATCCAGGTAACAAGTCACCAGTACACATTTCCCTGTGTGTACTCCTGATTCGATTGGCCAACCTGACTCGTGTGTGTGTGTGTGTGTGTGTGTGTGTGCGTCTGTGTGCAGCGGAGTCGATGGGGCGTGGAACCAGGGTGATCCTGCACCTGAAAGAGGACCAGATAGAATACCTGGAGGAGCGACGAGTCAAAGAGATAGTCAAGAAGCACTCGCAGTTCATTGGCTACCCCATCACCCTTCATGTAAGTGTCTTACTGACCACTCCCATGTTCTGAAGAAAGTAGACTTTGTTTGTGTCCAAAGCAGATCCAGTACTCATTGTTTAAAGTGTCGTGCCTTTTTTCCCACAATGCCCTGCGGATGTAGGTGGAGAAGGAGCGGGACAAGGAAGTGAGTGATGATGAAGCGGAGGAGGAGAAAGAGAAGGAAAAGGACGGAGAGGAGGAGGAGAAGGACAAAGACAAGCCCGAGATCGAGGACGTGGGCTCGGATGAGGAGGAAGACCACGACCACGATCATGACCACGACCACGACAAGTGCGGAGACAAGAAGAAGAAGAAGAAGAAGATCAAGGAGAAGTACATCGACCAGGAGGAGCTGAACAAGACCAAACCGCTTTGGACCCGTAACCCAGACGACATCACCAACGAGGAGTACGGCGAGTTCTACAAGAGCCTCACAAACGACTGGGAGGACCACCTGGCTGTGAAGGTACGAGGCGCTTACCTGGAGGTCACAGATTTACAAGCTGCTCACCTGTAGATCATAGAATGACATGATGTTTGCCTGTATGTTTTGAGGTCTTTGCATGGTATAGAGGAATGGTTAGGGTGTTAACGGTTGCCCGTGTGAGTGTGTAACGGGTAAGACTGCAAAAGATGCATATAAGAGCTCCGGTCTAACAAAGGGCTCTTTTTGATGTGTGGTTACAGCACTTCTCAGTAGAGGGGCAGCTGGAGTTCAGGGCGCTGCTGTTCGCGCCCCGACGCGCACCCTTTGACCTCTTTGAGAACAAGAAGAAGAAGAACAACATCAAGCTGTACGTGCGCAGAGTGTTCATCATGGACAACTGTGATGAGCTGATTCCTGAATCCCTCCGTCCGCGGCGGGGGGGGGGGGGGGGGGCGGGGGGGGGGGGGGGGGGGGGGGGGGGGGGGGGACCCAAAATTTAGTCACTGACTTAGTCCATTATTGCTGTTACGAACATGCTATGAACGAATTTAAAAAGAATATAACATAGTGTGCATATAGTGAAATATATTGCTTATATTATATACAGTTATCCACTTAACTCTGCTTTAGTTAGTGTATCCTCAAGCGTCTGTGTGTGTGTGTGTATTCTCCCTACTCTCTGGCAGATTTCGTCCGTGGCGTGGTGGACTCTGAGGACCTGCCCCTGAACATCTCCAGAGAGATGCTGCAGCAGAGCAAGATCCTCAAGGTCATCCGCAAGAACCTGGTCAAGAAGTGCCTGGAGCTCTTTGCCGAGCTGGCCGACGACAAGGACAACTACAAGAAGTTCTATGAGCAATTCTCCAAGAACATGAAGGTATCGCACAGAACGCTGCCTGTGTGCCAAGTCCTCGTCGGTTCTCCGCACCTTAGCCATCTACCTTCCTTCATTTCCTTGGGGAAAAATAAAGTCTCTCCATCTATATCTATTGCATGAGCAGTCAGCTCAATCCCCCTTTGAGAGCCCTTCAGATTGTTTTGGTGTGTGTCATGGTCGACATCTGAAATCCATTCACCCTTTAAGCCTGACAGCAGAGAAGGGAGAGAAACTCCATTGCTCCACCTGTCCTGACCCTTTGAGGAGAGCTGAAACCATCTAGCCTGCCTGGCAGTGATTAGCTTGGCCTGCTAACCTGTTAGCATCTGCCACCTGTCTGATCCTCCTTCACAGCAGGTCTCCCCCCTAAACCTGTGGCAAGCAGATTAGCACTGACCCGAGAGACTTCCTCCCTCCCCCCTCCCTCCCTCCCTCCCTTCCTCCCCTGTCGTCCGTCCCCTGCCCACCCCTCCCCTCCGGTGGCCAGTGAGGGGATTAGGGGGGAAGAGAGGGGATTTGCAGGAACCCCTTCTGTTCATTCTTGTTGCTTGGCCAGTAATTCTCATGGCTGCCATAAGGACGAGTACAGTAGTCCCTCATGACTGACATTAGCAGCCGGGTGCTTTAGCTAGCATGACTAGCGGCTGTCCACGCCGCTAGGCTAATGCTCCATGTGTCTAGCACAGCACAGACACAATGGATGGACACGCTTTTCCATGTCAAGCTGGTCAAGTTGAGATACCTCAGATACCATTAAACTCATAACTTCACAATGAAGATTAGGCCTGCTGTACAGTTGTATCTGAACAACTTTCTATGTTGTACCATCATTATTGATTGCCTGTATATTTATTATGAATGTGGTTACTACTAGTTGTTATCATAGTGTGGTATTGCTATTATTACACTATTAAGTATTAATTACAATTATACTATTAGACATTACTATTATGTTTTATCTTTATCATGACTTATTACTATTATCGCTACAGCTACATGTAGCAGTGCTCCCTCTAATCAGTTTCCCTAACTCTCCGCAGCTGGGCATCCATGAGGACTCCCAGAACAGGAAGAAGCTGTCGGAGCTGCTCCGCTACTACACCTCCGCCTCTGGGGATGAGATGGTGTCCCTCAAGGACTACACCACCCGCATGAAGGACACCCAGAAGCACATCTACTACATCACTGGTGAGGGAAACAGCCCTACTCCCTCTTTAGGCTCTTACTTCAGCTGGGTCAAGTAGCATAGCATGTCACCTACAGCACTCCTGCATGGCAGCCTTAGAAGCATAGCAGATCATCTAGACTACAGCAGTCCTGCATGGCAGCTCTAGAAGTGGCTGTTCCCATTGTCTGTCATTGCTCAACAGTACAGTATGTCAGGAAAAACTCAATCATTCTGAATGAGATACAAGAGAAGCTGGTGCTGATGCCTAAATGGTGCCTAATTTCCTCCCAGGTGAGAGCAAGGACCAGGTGGCCAACTCTGCCTTCGTGGAGCGCCTGCGTAAGGCTGGTCTGGAGGTCATCTACATGATCGAGCCCATCGATGAGTACTGTGTCCAGCAGCTGAAGGAGTTTGACGGCAAGAACCTGGTGTCCGTGACAAAGGAGGGTCTGGAGCTGCCCGAGGACGAGGACGAGAAGAAGAAGCAGGAGGAGCTGAAGAGCAAGTTTGAAAACCTGTGCAAGATCATGAAGGACATTCTGGAGAAGAAGGTGGAGAAGGTGAGAGACTCACAGTCACAGCACACCCAGGCAGTATTGCGCAGGCCTCACCTCTGTTGTCTATACTATATACTGAACCTCGAATAAATACACACAGACTAGAATAAGAGTAGAATAAGTCTCTCCTTCTCCCATGTAGTCATAATAAATGGATATTTCTTAGCTGCTCAGTACTAAATTGCTTGAATCATTTCTCAAGAAATTGTGCATTTTTAATTTCTAATAAATTAAAATGATATGTAATAATAATAGTAACTCGTCTTCCTTTGTGCTTCCAGGTAACAGTGTCCAACCGTCTGGTGTCCTCTCCCTGCTGCATTGTGACCAGCACATACGGCTGGACGGCCAACATGGAGAGGATCATGAAGGCGCAGGCCCTGAGAGACAACTCCACCATGGGCTACATGGCCGCTAAGAAGCACCTGGAGATCAATCCCGACCACCCCATCGTGGAGACTCTGCGACAGAAGGCCGAGGCCGACAAGAACGACAAATCGGTGAAGGACCTGGTGATCCTGCTGTTCGAGACGGCCCTCCTCTCCTCAGGGTTCACCCTGGATGACCCCCAGACACACTCCAACCGCATCTACAGGATGATCAAGCTGGGCTTAGGTGAGAACACTACTGCTCCTTAGCCCATAGCATGGCATCCTAGTGCAGGTGCATCATCTCCCCGCCTGCCACTCTACTGGTCCGAGTGTAGCACTAGAGTCAAGACAAACCAGCGAAGGCTGTCATATGACATTTATTACATAGGCTACTGTGGCCTTCTTCATAGACGTAACAACACACTTACTGTACACTGTTGGCCACCATTTTCAGCAGTTGAGTAGTTTTATGTTTTCTTCCTTCCCATTCTTGGTCCGGTTGATCATCTGGACTACGATGGTCTTCAGTCAGATAGTAGTTATGATGATCTGTGTGTGTGTGTGTTTATTGAGCCCTTCGATTTCCTCCTGTCTCCCTGCAGGCATCGATGAGGATGACCTGTCCACAGACGACACCAGTGCTGCTCCCATAGAGGACATGCCCCCTCTGGAGGGCGACGACGACACGTCCAGAATGGAGGAGGTGGATTAAAGAGACTGGACTCGGCCTGGGGGCTGGTGTGTGCCGTCAGCCTCAGCCTCGGGCACGGGGGCTGATGTGTGCCGTCAGTCTCGGCTTCAGCTGCTGTAAATGGTTGTAGGATTGATTCAGTGTTCACATCAAAGGATGATGAGTATTCCTGAAATGTCTGTATGTCTGTCACTAGTTCCATCTACTCATCTGTTGCCCCCAACACACACACATACACGCACGCACAGACACACACACACACGCACGCACACACTCACACATGCGCACACACACGCTATTTCCCTTGCATTGGCGTGTTTAGACCACATTGTCATTCCTTTATAAGTCCTCCCCTCTTTTTTGTATTAAGTTATGTATTGCTTTTTTTTGTATTTATTTACATTCCAGTTTTGCTTTTGTGTGTTAAACTGTATTGTACATATCAAATTGATACTGTAACTTGAAATGGTGGGACCCATGAAATAAAATTTAACATGTCAACCTCTTTAATATCCTGAACATTATTTTTAGTGTTGAGTTCACGTCAAAGGGTGGAGCACTTCCTAATTATTACACATTAGTAATCCAAATGATGAGATTCAAGACAAAGATTTTTTTTTCCTAATAATTACCATACATGATAGCATTCATCAATCTCAGACGTGTATTATTTTGGCCACAAGGTGGTGCTTGTCGTCTGTCTTTTAGACCTATCCCATAGACTGTAAAGCTACCTGAGCTGAATCGATTTGAATTACTCACGACGTGATTGATTGCGCATGCATTTGAAAATCAAAATCTACAAACAAATAAGCATGACAGCAGAAGTAAGTTTACATCAAATTATATGGCAATGTTTGACTCACGTCTACGGACCTGCTTTGTAGGCCTACTGATTGCCAACCTGTGCATTTCTGTTTTAATTTTACACCCGTTAATTCTTGTACGATTAAGAGAATGTTGCTTTGATGGAAATCTATTTTTGTAACTCCGGAGATAAACCGGGATCCCAGTGAGGCTGGCAGCAAGAACGCTGGGTCACCTGACACAAGTGTAACAGCCTATCATATGTTAGGGGAGAGGCAAACCGCTACTGTCGGACAAGAGTTGTCAGGAGTGGGCTCCGGCGAAGAGAGTAAAAGAGGGGCGAGAAAGAACACATGAGTGCAATGCCGAATAAAACGAAAAAAGATAAGGTAAGTTTAGTTAAAAGGGCATGTCTGTCATAGTACACTCCACGGAATGTGCATTTACTTTTTAATCCATCAACTCAAATGCCAAGGCCTCGCCTGCATCTCATGTCTTCCCGAGGGTGTCAGCCATCCGCGGCATTTGCTAGCTAGCTTCATGGCTAGCTAGCTAACGTAGCCAACCTCGGAGCCTGCTGCCAGTTCAGTAAAGGACACATAATTTTCAGGACACTTGTCACCAAAATAAAATTCACTGTTGGTCCTGCTGTTGCCTCTCAGTTTGGAATAGAATGTTTTTAATAAGACAAAACTAATTGTTATGTCTGAATAGCTTTAATGTATTTTTATGTCCGCTAATTCTCTGGTTAGCTTGAGGAGTGGCCACTCGCTGTGTAGCTGGATGTAACGTTAGCTAGCATACGTTACCTTGGTGCAGAGCTAGCGTCGTTAACTATGGTAACCAATTACTTGGCGGTCGTGTTAGCTAAGAAGGTGTGTGTTCACGAGGTTGTTGCAACCATAATTGCGAGATGTATCTTTGCCTGGAGTTTTTTTGTTATGACTCTAACCTTTGCCATGTGTTGACAGATAGGGAAAACAGTTATTTCTAATAGCCCCGGTGCAGCTGACAGCTTACTAAGTGAACGTTATTTTCGCTACGAACCCATTGCTGACGTTAGCCATCTTACTACCCGGCTCTTTTTCATCCTTGTTTCCAGGATTCACCAAAGTCTGGAAAAGTTGGAAAAACGGGAGGTCAAGAGAATGCAGAACACGAGGTAAGGGATAATGCATTTTGAAAGCTATGCAATAGATGTTGATGTCCTCAAAAACACCATGCTGAGCTATTAAAGTGTCAGCTAAACAGCGTCACCCCGTTAATAACTTCAGGGTAACCAAAAGGATACGCTCATATTTGGACCATATAATGAGGCATTATGGATTTGAAGCTTTTTAGTAATTACAGCAGAGAGAATGTACCTTTAGCGCTTCAGCGAAAGTGTATGCGGCTTATTTGATTTCAATGGCGATTTAGATTTTTTTTTGTTGCCTTACCCTGATTGGGCAGTAACGTTATAGCTAGCTACCGTTAGCTTGCTGTGCTGCCTAGCTAACGTAATTGCACCAGTCCGTCTCGGGGGACACCGGTCGTCACCACTGACGGCATCAGGGCAGCTTCTGTTATGTGAGGGTCGTATCCTCCACATCAGCCGGACAATGGATGCTAGTCGTAAATTGTTGCACTGAGCAGTGTGCATTGAGTGTCACTTCATGACTACATGTTTAGGTGGTTGTTGATGTTGGCATGCTGGATGCAATGGAATATTTGGATCATCTTATTTGCTTCTGGTACTAGTCATAGCATGGCCTATATTGTTAAAAAACACACAACACAATAACAAAACAAAACACAATATCCTCTGGACGAAATATCTGGCATTTAGATCAGGTTTAACCTCATTATCTGAATCTCAGCTTGTCAACTATTAGGCCCTCCACCATCTTGTCAGTTTTGCTCTGGTATAACTGATGGAGACAAAAGTCGTGTCTTGAGCATCATGCCTACTTAAAGCATAATGTTAACTTATGTTGTATGCTGTGAATGTAGCTATTCTTGGGGAAAAGTCTTCACAGGCTTCAATTGAATGAACTGTTGGTCACTACCTTTGGGCTAGCATAGGGATTATCCTTTGCAAAATATGCCTTTCTACTAGTTTGAATCCTGTCATAATTAAGACTACACATTGGCCCGACGACCAAATTTTGATTGTGAATTTATATTTAAGTAGAATATTGGCATAAGACAAAAGGCAACAATTTATGCTGCAGATGAAGGCAGTGTTAAGGACATTTTTTTCACTGTTTTTCACTTTATTTTGACCAAAGAAAAATCAGTTCAGAACGTGGCACTTTGGTTTGGAGCTAGAACCAAAAGAAGAGTTGTTTTTTTTCTGGTGAGGGGGCGTGTCATTCGACCATTGAAAGGGTAGGCTAGAAGTGTAGGTTTCTCTCCCTATAAGCCAATGCCATATGCAAACAATATGGCTCAACTAGTATTACACTACTGACATTAAGTTGCATCACACAGCAAATGAAGCCTAATTTCTGCCACTTCTGTCCAATCAGTGTATCCTGTTCCTACATATAACTAACTTTGGGTTATTCAACAAACACCTACTGTTGATGGCTCATCCTAGTTCTGTTCAGAACTGGTGGAAGTGCAGAATATAACAGAATTTTTTATTGTCATTGCACAGATAGAAATGGTTTGCAATCACCGCTGTGCTGTTTCACAAGAGGGCACACTTTTTCTGTTGGTTAAAAAGAAGTGTAGAGTAGTGTTCACCACCAATCTTTCCTGTCCGTGTTGGAGTCTTAAAACATGGCATTTGTGAGTGATGTGTGATCTGTGTCTGAAGAGGGCTGATGCCTCTGCATCTTCCCATCTTCAATCAGACCACTGCCAGCTGTCCTCTCATTAGTGTGTGTGTGTGTGTGTGTGTGTGTGTGTGTGTGTGTGTGTGTGTGTGTGTGTGTGCGCGTGCGCGCGAGAGAGAGAGACAGAGGGAGAGAATGTTTGTCCATGTGAGAGTGATCCTCTCTTGAATCACAGCCTGAAGAGCTGTTCACACCAGCAATGATGAAGACAACTGTAACTACAATCATATAACCATCTTCACTAACCAACTAGAAGAGCAAGCCTCTCCTCGTGTTAGCGGGTGTTAAGTCTAAAATTCAATAGTTTCTGATTGGCTCTCAGCTTTCGCCTTTAAAATAACTTTTTTCAGTGACTCCCAATGAAATAGTTCTTATTCTATTTATTTTATTTATCATTATAATATGCATAGTCTTGGTCTATATTGTCATTGACCAAGGCAGTGCTTGGGTGTTTTATCCATTGTCAGTGTGTAGTTATAGTCTTTGGTGTTAACAGCCCTCATTGTGATTACATTTCTGCAAGCTATTGATCAGTGGCCGAAAGGAAACTGGTACACCAGCGTCTTGGAAGGGTTTGGGAGGAATTTTGATTCAATTTGAACTATTTCACAGTTTGATGTGGAACTTGGAAGTGTTACTTTCTGGGAGGTTAGGGCTATGGGATGATTGCCCTCTGTCTTCATGTAGCCAAGGCTCTCATTGTAATGATCCGAGGTGCAGCAGGAGTCCTGCAAATAACCCTTAAGTATGGTGGGTATGGTGTGTGACGATCATCATGTCACTGTGGAGTGTTTAGTTTATGTATGTCAAAGTAACGTTTGTGAACGTTATGAACGTTGTGAATGAATCAACGATTAAGGTACATAGTAACATTGATGTCGCTGTTGTGTCTGTGTGTGTCTCAGGGTTCCAACAGGAAGGGCAGTAACAGTGTCCCGCCCCCCACCCAGCTGCTGAAGGGCAAGCAGAGCGGCTCGCAGACGCCAGTCAAGAAGGACAAGCGCCCAAGCTCCTCCCGCTTCAGCCTCAGCAACAACCGCGAGCTACAGAAACTCCCCGCCTTCAAAGGTGAGGCAAATGCATGCACGCACGCACTCATACTCCTGCAAAGGAGAGATTTGCTGGAGTACACATACACACACACACGCACAAACACACACACACTCTTCTTCAAAGGAGAGCTTTGCTGGATTTGCTGTGATTCCAGCCCTAGCATCAAACTCTAACTGCCACTGTTTGTTTTTGAAATTGTAGCCTAAATGAGATGTTTGTTGGCCATGTGAAGCCTATGTGCTGTACAAGGCTTAAGCTGTAGAAGTGTGCCTCATTATCACACACACATTCACTACAATGTGTGCCTCATTCACACACACACACACACACACACACACACACACACACACACAGACAGACACCGGCAGTGGAGGCTGCCTTGCAAGCTGCCCACGTGCTCACTGGGATTTGGGGTTCGGCATCTGGAAGGGGTCAGGCCAGCCTTGGAATCCACCACCTGTGCCACCATCACCCCAGGTGTTGAAGATCCGAACTAGAAGGAGTCTGTAACTGGTTACTTTGTTCTAAAGGCCCACTGCTTGTGCCTAAGGACTGCAGTAGGACCATCAGTAGTCGAATTGAGGGGGGATGGGGGGGGGATGTCATCCCCCCTGGCATAAAAATGGTCAAAATCATCCCCCTTCTAAAAACGTCCATCCCCCCTCATCCCTTGTCCCGTTTTATTAATGAG
>JASCQY010000048.1:8833158-8843158 GCA_030264315.1 Sardinella tawilis | reverse complement strand
TTGTTTGTTTGTTTGGATGTGATGATAGTTGGATAGGATGGACAGACCCGACAGTGTCTGATCTGATATGAGCACTTAAGGAAGACCCTTTCCTGTGTTTTTCCACTAACAGAGAACCGTAGCCATTACTATATATGTTTCAAATGTTGGACAGTCTAGAATATTTCAACCAAAATTAAATTGGTTTAGAACCTAGGAGTTGGAACCAAAAAAAATTACTTTCTCTTGTGAACCTAGTTTTTGGTTCTGTTCAGTACTAATTGTGATATGAGCTGGTTCACCAGACTGCAACCAGCCTTGAAGAATTCTGAGTGGAATGGAATTAAGAACCTGTTCTCTGTTGGTTGAAAAACACACCAATCCCATTTGGTCAGAAAGCACTGGATTGCTATTTTTCCACAGGTCTACTGGCCTTTGCGGCCAACAGGCCAAATAGTGCACCACTGCATGGACAATTACTGTATGGTGGTCCTGTGGGATGACATCTGTATAATGGGTACTAGCATCACACAGAGCTGTTGAGCTGTGTGGAAACTGTCGTCTGGATGACAGGGGGACGTTTCCTCCCCGGCTGTGCTTATAAATGGCAATGCTGCAATTTCTGGAGCCCTTGAAAAGGTCCAAAGCTGTCTGTGGGAGAGAGGAGTCTGCTAGACAAGAGAGAGGGGGAGAGATTGGACCTAATGAATGTAAAATGGGAGGGAAATCTAAACAAAAGGAGTTTAGAACACACCTGCTGTGTCCCAGTAACTTTGAGTGAAGGGGAAAAAAATGGATTTAAAAAATAAAGCTGTTAGTGATGATGAAGTTGATAAATATTGCTGCTACTATCGATGGTCAGTTGTCAAAGTTTGGTCTAGGACATGGTCAAATGAAAAAGGTTGATATGGGAATTAAATACATGACGAAGAGGCAAAACGTCATGTAATTGTGTATTTTCTGTTAGATAACAGTATAAAGAGAATGTAAATATTGTATTTCAAGAGGTTGTTAATATATTGAGTTGTTGCAGTATGCTTTTTTGTTTTCAAATAGCCACTGTTGTTGTGTTGTTCTGGATGTCTCTTAAGAGCAATATAAGAATACGTAGAAAAACTCAGACTATTTTTGTAAAAAGTCAACTGGATTGTGTATAGTTTGGCTGCTCCTGTTGCTAATGAACCAAACTTGTTTTACAATTGAAGTTACGTGTTACAGTTTGAAATAAAGTAAATGATTTGAACTTTGTGAACTTTTTTCAGTTCTGTTCAACATGCTGTAAAGTATTTGTTGGTATCAAGTGATTGTTTGGGTTAGAAAGAACTGCTCTCTTTTTAGCTCTAGCTTCCTGTAACAAGTCGTCCAATTCCTTTAGTGTACATTAGAGGTCAGTGTTGACCATGTTTTATTTAAGCAATTTCCAGCCATGTTTATAGTGTGGGCCTATAGTGTACAGCTTCTAGTGAGCTTCATACTCAACCTCAGTGGAGGTAGGAAAAGCTGATTGGGCATTAGGATGAGGTAGGCTAGTATAGCTAAAGCATTAAGAAAAGCACAGTAAGACCAATGAGATTTAGTTCTACAACCTCACCTCAGCTAGCCTGGCTTTCACGACAAAAGCTCAAACGAGCTTAGTCTGGCCAATCTCACATACTAACCACCTTCTGAGAGGCAGAATTTCACTCTCGAGTGAAAGCTCGCTTGTCATTGGTGCCTGAAATTCTGGGACAGGAAATGCAGTAATTAGGCTGCTTGGCCATACTGACTTGATCGTGAAGTTTTGTGCAGCGTCCTAAGAAAGTATAGGTGAGCCCAGGCGACACCTCATTTCGTCATCGTGCTAAGCCCGCCCCAATGACTTGCTACACAGCGTTCTGATTGGTCTGTCCTTGGTCGAGACGGGCCAGGATTTGCCTTTACCGTGCGAGTCTAGACCAAGTAGCTAGGCAAGAATATATTCTGCTGCTAGGTAGTCTAGATTTCTAGGCTATTGTATGAGTCTAATATTATACTAATTAATAGTAGGCCTATATGACTTTGCCCACAGAAAACAACTAAAAAGTTTAGTCTATAAAACAATATTCACCCGAGGTAATCAATCAATCAATCAAATGTCAAAATTTTCACCATCGCTATTTATTTACTTTTCTTTTTTTTGTGGTGTAGCTTGAATGTTTATCCTCTTTTGTAAGTGGCTTTGGATAAAAGCGCCAGCTAAATGCATAAATGTAAATGTATGCTTTTAAGTGTCTATCTTCCTGGCCCACATGCATAAAATCCACGTGGTGAATGACAACACTAAATACATCCTGACGTAACCTAACAGTCACCAATCATAGTGAAGGTGACCGAAAAGGGGGAGTCATTATTTTTTTCCTTGCACCGATTGGACAGACTCGCTCCTGACAAGCACGCATCAACACCCCTCACACTGACCCATCAAATTTAGTATTTGGGCTCGGTAGAAAGGACAGATGCTGTCAAATATTTGTTAAAGTAATATTTTTCAATGTTAAGTTTCCAAATATACTAACTTGGAATCTTTTTGAGTTGGTTCTGGCAGGAAAAACGCTTTTGTTTTCATTGTAAATCGAGAGAGCACAAGTTTATCAGAAGTTGGGCGAACGTTTCTCAGGAGAAGTGATGGACTTCCTAGCAGGTTGCATAGGAGGTAAGTTGGCAATGCTGTATCATAACGTTAGGCTACTGCTATTTGTTTGCCAGTATACTTGATACTAGACTCTTTGTGTAGCCTTCTCATTGAAGTTGAATGATCAGGTTATTTCAGGTTATTTGAGACGGATACTGTATTCTTTGCAGTCATTAGCCGTCTTAGTAAACTGTCTCCGGCTAAAACATCATCCTGTCAAACCCGTTTAGCCACAGGATGTGTTTGCACAGGATGCTGTCTGTAAGTGGAATGGCAGCATTTTGCCCTGTAAACTTGCTACTGTAGTTCAAGGATGGGCTGAGAATAGAATGGTATGCGCACACCCTCGCCGCAGCCAATGGGAACACCTCGAAAGTTGTTCTACAATGACCCTGCAGAGAATGCAGACTAGTGGTCCGACCTCACCTTCAGGATCTTACATAGCCTACCATAACAATTAGTCAGGTGAGAAATGTAACGTTACACTAAAGTGTTCATGAATGAAGCAAATTAGTTTTTACGTAGGATCTATGGCGACCAGCCATTGGAGCTCATCACCAATCCAGGAACCTGGACTGCCTGGAAACCTGGAATCAGAACTGCCCATCAGCTCATGACCAATTCAGTTAATTCACTCATCATAAGACCCTGTGTCTTCATTTATGTGGGTCTGATTCCCAGGCTAACTTCAGCCCAGTTTTAGTTTTACGAGTATAGCCAACTTATCCTTATTGTTGTCAAGAATTGTCAAAAACTTTAGGCTGAGCATAAGCTGACCCAGCTGACCTGTTGACAGGATCGTATGATGTGTTTAGCATCAGTGTGTGTGTGTGTGTGTGTGTGTTATGAGGGGCCAAGTCATGGCTGCCTTGGTTAAGATGACAGACTTGACTAAGCAGTGGGCTCTGGTCCAGCACATTCATAGGACATGTGTAAAGCCCAGCAAACAGTTCCCTCAGATAAACATACTCCATCCCGCCACCCAGCAATACACAGATCTGGCCCTTTCATTTTAAAGGGAAATAGAATATGTTAACTTTAATTTAACAAACATAATCTCAAGTGTAAATTTACAATCTCAATTGAAGCCTTATATATAGGCCTAGAGTATTGAAGTGGTCCTTGTGGCAATCACAATTGAACTATGGCTTTGTGCTATTTGACATCACATGTAAACAATTCGCCCATGTTTAAGGGGCTATTCCTAAGTTCAAGACTTTCATATGAAGGAGGGTCCCACCATGCCTCATGCCACGCACAGCCTCTCTTTATTCTTCAAAGCCAAGGCAAAACACAGAATAAGAATATGTGGCCATTTGTTTAATCCACGGTCGGCACTGGTACAGTATGTTGAATTCACAGACCTAAGGAGGGGAAATGTGTAGCCCTGTGTTGCATACATTAAGTAATACAGTAATGAAGCAGGAATGAGAAATAGGTTGTTTATTTCTTACAGTGTTCTCCTCTTAAGACACTTCTGTGCTCCTCAGAGATGTCTGTTTGCTTCAGCCTGGAATAAACTAACACACTCTCTCTTTCTTTCCCTCTCTCTTTCTTTCTGTCTTTCTTTCTCTCTGTCTCTCTCTCTCTTCTTTTCTTTTCTGTTTTGTAAATGACGTGTGGTGTCTATAGTTTCCTCTGGGGAAGAGCAAGAATGCTGTTTTGGTTCATTAGGACTTCTTTGCCCTTGTCAGGTTGCACAAGTAGGGGTTGATTTAGGTGGTCTCCTCATAGGGGCTGACTTAAGTGGTCTCCTCGTGGGGTCCCAGGGGTCTGCTTTATATAATAAGCAAGAGGGATCCCATGTCTTTATGTAAGAGAGTGGAGCACAGCATCAGGTTTTCCTCAAGATACTTTACTGCTGCATGGTCATTATCTGCCTAATGATGACTTCTCCTCTCTTCTCTTCTCTTCTCTTCTCTCTTTTCTCTTCTCATCCTCTTCTCTTCCTGATCTGTTTTTGATTCTCTTTTTATTTCAGGTGCAGCAGGAGTCTTGGTCGGACATCCATTTGACACTGTGAAGGTGAGGCAAGGTCAAAAAAAGCTCAAATCAATCCATTAAATAAACCCATAAGCAACAGTATCTAAATGACACCTAGGGTTAGTTTCTGAATGGGGTCAGTGCGTTCCCTCTTGAGTCCACAGAAATCTGATCACACCAATAGGAACACAGTTTGGAATAGTGGCCACTGCATGACATCATGGCTGTCAGACTCACATGCCCCCTCGCCAACAGGTGGTCTTTCATAAGGGACTGCCGCAGTAGCGCCTCTACTGGGAACCAATCTTTATGAGGAAAAAAGTTAATCAAAAAAGTGATTCAGACCCCTGTTAGATGTAGCTAGTTAATATAAAAATGGCCGCGGTTGTGTATTTTGTGATGTGTGTGTGTGACCGAGATATGAAATATGAGACCATGCTGAAGGGACAGAAAGGGACGGCTCTGCTCCTCAGCGGCTGTCTAGGTTAATGCGTAATTTGCAATATGGGGCATCTGAGCCACATGGATCACCTATAAAGACAGATAGAACACCTACAAAAAGTCACCACACTCACCAGATGTTTATCATCGAATAGATATCTGTGTCTTAAAGGGGAATGCCGGCACATCCCAACCTACATTCCAATGGAAGCAGTGGTCGATTACAACGAGCTGCCAAAAAAATGAACCAAAACGACGCGACCTGAACGGAGTTATGGCGGTTTTAGAGAGGCAACAAAATAGCGTAGCAATGGGGGCAAGCTACGTAAACTATGCTACACTATAATTGAGTTCAGGTTGCATTGTTTTGGTTCATTTTTTAGCTCGTTGTACTCGACCACTGCCGGTGTTCCCCTTTAATAGTCTCTGTGAATAAAGTGCTATTTATCACATCTGTGTTGGACTCTCTTGTAAATGGTAAAATGGTAAGTGGACTGCATTTATATAGCGCTTTTCTACTCCTACGAGCACTCAAAGCGCTTTACAGTGTATGCCTCACATTCACCCATTCACACACCGATGGTGGCAGCTGCCATGCAAGGTGCCAACCTACCATCGGGAGCAATTTGGGGTTCAGTATCTTGCTCAAGGACAGCACCTCTACCACTTGTGCCACCACCTCTACCACTTGTGCCACCATCGCCCGGCTGCCTGAATGTTCTCATCTCTTGTATGCCTCCACAGGTGAGTGTGTGGGGTTGCCTCATGGTTGCTGCATGGTTGCCTCAATGTTCTCATCTGTTGTGTGCCTCCACAGGTGAGGCTACAGGTTCAGAGTGTGGAGAAGCCTCTCTACAGAGGGACCTTTCACTGCTTCCAAACCATCGTGCGCCAGGAGTCAGTGAGTTTGATCCTCCATTGTAACCAGTTAGGTCAACAGGTAGCAGTTTGATCTCACTATCAGCATTCAGGAAATAGGCCTTAAAAAAAGTCCTCAAGTAAAACTTACTTGAGGACTTCACCTCCTCCAAACTGAATAACTACTAACTGCACTAGCACAAGAACCAGCTAGAAAGTCTCAGAACTTTGGTCTACAGTAAGCTGCAGCTTGAGATGTAAAAACTTATATTATGTAAGCAGTATACTGGGTTTTAGGAAAACATCAGATTCACTTTTGTGTTTTTGCTTGGTCAAATATATAAGAATTTAAAATTGTCAATGCCAGTGCCACCCTTGCTAATCAAATTTCAGATTTATTGAACTTAATTGACTGAGTGACTGTATATACTGTAGGCATCTGGAGTAGTGTGAAGAAGCTGTTATGCCTGATATGATGGAGAAAACTATACAGAAACTCTTATACAGTACTGACACAATCCTAGAGTTGAATCAGTTCAAAGTAATGACTATTTGAAACTGAAAGAATGATCTGTCGCCTCAGATGCTGGGACTGTACAAAGGCATCGGCTCGCCCATGATGGGTCTGACCTTCATCAACGCCATCGTGTTTGGCGTCCAGGGCAACACCATGCGCTTCCTGGGTCGTGACACGCCCTTGAACCAGTTCCTGGCGGGGGCGGCGGCCGGGGCCATCCAATGTGTGATCTGCTGCCCGATGGAGCTGGCCAAGACACGCATGCAGATGCAGGGCACGGGCGAGAAGAAGAAGTCCGCCAAGAAGCTCTACAAGAACTCGTTGGACTGCCTGGCGCGCATCTACAAGCGGGAGGGCATCAGGGGCGTCAACCGCGGCATGGTGACCACGCTCTTACGCGAAACGCCTTGTTTCGGTGTGTACTTCCTCACCTACGACCAGCTGACGCGCTGGATGGGCTGTGAGCCCGGCGACCCGTACATCGTCCCCAAGCTGCTGTTCGCCGGCGGCATGTCAGGGGTGACCTGTTGGCTCTCTACGTACCCGGTGGACGTGATCAAGTCTCGTCTGCAGGCGGACGGCGTGGGCGGCGTGTACCGCTACAGCAGCATCATGGACTGTGTGCGGAAGAGTGTGGCCAACGAGGGCTGGATGGTGTTCACGCGGGGACTCACCTCCACGCTGCTCCGAGCGTTTCCTGTCAACGCCACCACCTTCGCCACCGTCACTCTCGTGCTCATGTACGCTCGTGGCGAGAACGCCGGCGACTGTGAGTCCGCCCCGGTGGTGGTCGACATGACAACGCAGACTGAAACGCAAACACAACATGGCTGCTCATCACACGTGCAATCTTGACCTGAAACAAGACACAAGAAATGCTGGATGCAGCTAAAATGCTTTCCGTTTTCTGTCTTTCACCTTATACTTAATGAATATGTTATCTACATGGTAAATGGTCACGTGGTAGAGATGGTAAAGAACTTTTTTCTGGAAAAGTTTCTCAGAAATGCAGTAAAGATCTGTGATCGATTATGTCTTTCTCCTCCTTCTTCCTTTCTTTCTTCTCTTCCTCCTCCTCATTCTGTTCTTCTTTTGCTCAATTTTTTTTGCTCATTCTTCTCTCTCTCTCTCTCTCTCTCTCTCTCTCAGCCTCCTGCTGATGACTTTGCCTTACTACACAAATACTCCTCATATGTCAGACTGGAGTAGCATGATAAACATATTTTTCTATGCAAGCTCCATTCTAATACATTTTGACACTATGAGACTATTTATTTTGAATGTTTTCTGTAATTTGGGCTTTCAAAGCCAAGACTACCTCCTGTGCTGTAGTGGAATGTATTATGAAAGGTCAACATGGAGTGATAGTGTTTCATCGGGTGACATATTATTATTATTATTATTGCAATTATTTTAAGGATGAAACTGTGTCTTTATGTTGGTCAAAAAATCTGGATGCTCTTGGCGTGTGTTTACTTTGTGGTGGGTGGGAACTTTGTTTAAATTTGAATCCTGTTGGTTCTGCCTTAAATTTATGTTCATTGATTTTGGATAAAAAATCTCTTTGAAGCCTTTGCGGAGTTTTTTCCCTTACAAGTACCATGGCGAAATTGCTCTCAATCTGTAGCACTGCGTTCCTCTATTGCCTTATAGCAATATAATGTTGTATAAGCTCTCGTCTCATTCTGTACATATACTGTAGAAGCCAGTGTCACAGTCTCTTGAGCCCTTGATATGAGCCTGATAGAGAGAGAGGGAGAGAGAGGACTTCATGAATGTAAAAGGGAGGGGGGAGGAAAACTACACTAAAGGATTGTAGACGAATAACTTTGAAAGGAGAGAGAAACTCTGGAATAAAAAGTTACACATTTGAGGTTACTGATGGATAATTGATTATGATCATAATGGTGGTGATATTGCTAATGCCTAGTTTGGAATGGTTTTATCATAGATTGAATCTAGGTAAAATGGGAATGACAGAGACACAAGTCAGGAGAGGGAATGCACACTGTATGTAATGCATGTATTTTATTTTTCAAAGTTTATTTTTTTAAATTTTCAAAATGTTTAATAAGTTGTTCATGTAATGAGTCGTGTTTAAAATTAATCATTGTTATTTAAGTGTTCTAGTCACAGTCACTGGAGAGAAATCACATGTAAAGAGAACCTGAAGAGACTTCTTTTTTTTTTGTCAAAAATGCGTGTTGATTTGTTTTGCCTAACTGAAGGGACATGCCGCTTGGAAATAAATCAGTAACTTTACTATTTTCATTCTGTTTTGTATGATGGGAAATGTGTGTAAATTAGCCAAATGTGTGCAAGTACACCTACATGAGGCAGTTCCTTCTGTGTTCTGCAGGGGTCAGTGTTGACTGTAATATTTTTATTTCTTCAGTCTTACCTTGCTTTTTCTATAAGTCCAGTATATCCAACCTGAGCAAGGGCCACCTTCAACTCAAGGAAATGAAAAACTAGATCTGATGTCTTGAGACTGACTTGGTGTTAGAGGCTTATGCCCCAGCAAATATGTTTGTCTATACCACTGTGGAGCACATTGCTATCCCGTAGTCCATGTTTTTACATCGAATTACTTGTGCTAAAAAGCCTACTAGGAAGTACAAAACACAAAATGAAACAAAAAGAATTTCTGAAGAATACAGCACATTTAGGGCTGGTGAAATATCATAAACATCAGTTTTGTCTCACTGCTAGTATGACAAACTTAACAATATGATAAACAAATCTTTCAGATAACAGGACCAAACAGAGCAGAAGGCATCATTATCATGTTTTATTGTTTTATTTTTTTAAGCACTGATTAGGGACATTTTAAAATATGCTTTAGCTTGTCATCACAAAAAAGAGCCTTTACTGTTCAAGAGTCAGGTTTAATAAGTTTGTTCAAATATTCTTACTTTACACAAAGTGATCATTACCACAGCAAGACAGCTTTTTACTTCAGGTGATGTACCGATATGTGAAATCAAAAACATTATTCCAATCCAATGGAGCTTTTTACCTCGGGTGATGTACCGATATCAGATCACTGGTTATCAATTTCACTGGCTATCACAAAAACATTATTCCAATGCAATTGAGCTTTTTACTTAAGCTGAAGTAGTCTAATTGTCTGTCATTATCACTGGCTATCACAAAGAATTACTTTAATGCAACACAGCTTTATACTTAGTGTGAAATAATCTGATCATTGGCTGTCACAGTGTACTATTGCATTACAACTCTTTCTACTTAAAGGTATGGTAGGAGCAAGTTACATTTTGAAAATGCACAATTCACTGGTGTAAACATTTTCCTTCAGACCTCCCCTTGAAGACACGGCTCCAGAGTACAGGAACGAGCACAGAGGAGGGGCTAATTGAAGTTGAGTTTGATAGACGTCACTATTCAATCATTTGGATGGGTCGCTTAAAATGATTGGATGGTGTTTTTTAGTCCTATCAATTCCACAGGTTACTGACATCTAGGCTATTAATTTTTTTAAAGGAGTTATCCGGAGTGAATCAAACCGAAGCCCTGTTGTCTGAGGCTGCCGAGTGCTGTCGATAGGTATC
>JASCQY010000048.1:8819360-8833058 GCA_030264315.1 Sardinella tawilis | reverse complement strand
GCACCAACGTCCGTAAAATTCTGTGTCCTAATATGGCCAGGGGGGGGGGGTGCAAAATCCCCCTTTATGCAGACCAAAGTCGAGCCCTCATTTGCTAATGCAAAAGATCGAGTAAAAGTTTATATTGTGACGTGCCAACTTATGCAGATCGGAACTATTCACGGTCGCTCCCGTTGTAACGTATTATGTTGCTCTATCTTGGTCAATATTCCATAATCTTTGGTCATAGTCATCTTTATTGTCAATTTACTTTATCAAGACATACAAGTGCCACTATGCCAAGACAAAGACCAATCGAAATTACGTTCCTTGCTCCCTCTGTGGGAGAGAGCAAGAGGTTGCTGCATCAAGAGACGCGCCACAGCACAGCACGCGACAGCAGTAGGTACACCGTAGACTGAATTCGTGAACTAGCCGCTACCGCTAACTGATTAGGGCATATCTTTTTCGCTATAGGTTTGTTTTCATATGTCCTTATCAGTTAGCAGTAGCGGCCAGTTTGCAAATTCAGTCCACGTTTTACCTACTGCTGTCGTTCGGATACCTATCGACAGCACTCAGCAGCCTCAGACAACAGGGCTTCGGTTTGATTCACTCCGGATAACTCCTTTAGTTAATTGGTTGCAATCGGGATGTGAAGGGGATTTTAAAGTAAAAAGAGCTTCAGGAAAACTACTCTATCTTTAAGTTGAAATAACAATCTGTACGGTCATGATCATTTAAAACACCTGTGCTGGACCTTAGGGTTGTGGGTCATGCCTTTATGCCTTTATTCATCTGGGGATCTCTTGCTGGTCACCCCGTCCCTGGTCTTGGCCCGCAGCTTGTTGACCTGGGACTCTGCTATGTCAGCACGTTCTTCTGCCTCATCTAGCTCATGTTGCAGCTTGCGTAGCTTGGCTAGGTTGGTGTTGTTCAGCTCTTCTGCCTCCTCGGCAGAGCGCTTGTACGACTTCACCTTCAGCTGAAGCTTGTCCACCAGGTCCTGGAGGCGAGCCATGTTTTTCTTGTCCTCCTCGGTTTGGTAGGTGAGCTCTTTGATGCGTCGCTCATACTTCCTGACACCCTTGATCGACTCCACGCTGCGCTTCTGCTCTGACTCCAGCTCTCCTTCCAGGTCTCGAATGCGAGACTCCATCTTCTGGACCTGCTTCTTGCCTCCCTTCATGGCCACCTGCTCAGCTTCGTCCAGACGGTGCTGCAGGTCCTTGATGGTCTGCTCCATGTTCTTCTTCATGCGCTCCAGGTGTGCACTAGTGTCTTGCTCCTTTTTCAGCTCTTCTGCCATCATGGCTGCATCAGTGATGGCCTTTTTGGCCTTCTCTTCCGCGTTTCGACTCTCCTGGATCATCTCCTCCAATTCGGTCTGAAGCTGCATCAAGTCGGCCTCCTGCTTCTTCTTCTGGTTGAGGAGGCCTGTATTCTGGGAATGCAGGAGCTGCATCCTCTCAGTAGCATCAGTCAGCTCCTGCTCAGCCAGCTTGCGCCCCCTATCTGTCTGCTCCAGCACTGCTCTCAATTCCTCCAACTCAGCCTGGATCAGGTTGTTTCTGCGCTCCAACAGAGCGATATTCTCCTTCAGATCATCATTTGCATGATTGGTGTCATCCAGCTGAAGTTGGCTGTCCTTGAGGAACGCCTGGATTGTCTTCAGCTGCTTCTGAGCATCAGCAGCTTGCCGGTTAGCCTGGCTAAGCTGGATCTCCATCTCATTGAGATCACCGTCCATTTTCTTTTTAACTCTCAGGGCCTCATTGCGGCTCCTTGTCTCAGCCTCCAGGGAGGTCTGAAGAGAATCCACCATTCGTTGGTAGTTCCTCTTGGCCTGCTCCATCTCCTCATCTTTCTCCGCCAGCTTGCGCTCAATGTCGGCTTTCACCTGATTGAACTCCAGCTGCGCCCGAAGGATCTTACCCTCCTCATGCTCCAGAGAGCCTTCTGCCTCCTCCAGGGCAGACTGCAGATCGGCTCTCTCCTGCTCCAGCTGCTTCCTCAGCTTCTCCAGCTCATGGACGCTCTTCCCTCCCTCTCCCAGCTGGTCAGTCAGGTCTGAGATCTCCTCCTGCAGATTCTTGTTTTCTCGCTTAGTTGTCTCCAGGTGATCCAGAGCTTCCTCATAGGCATTCTTCAGCTTGAAGAGCTCTGTGCTGAGGGATCGAGCTTCTTTCTGTGAGCCCTCGAGCTCACACTGTGACTCCTCATACTTTTGTTTCCATTCTGAAATGACTTTATCAAAGGACCTCTGCTTTTTGTCCAGGGCAGCAGAAGCCCCATTGGCTCGCTCAAGGTCCAACATTAGATCCTCAATCTCATTTTGAAGGCGGTGTTTGGTTTTCTCCAGGGAAGAACACTTTGCGTTCACTGCTTCAACTGCCTCCTCAGCCTCTTGCAGCCTCTGTACCAGCTTCTTCTTGGCTTCTTCAAGTTCCTCTGTCCTCTGAATGCCATCCGTCTCATACTTTGCCCTCCAAGTGGCCACCTCTGTGTTGGCTTTGGAGAGGGCTCGCTGCATCTCTGCTTTTGCCTCTTGTTCTTCCTCAAACTGTTCTCTCAGCAGATCACAGTCATGTCGAGCAGACTGAACAGCATGCGCCAGGGCATTCTTTGCCTTCACTTCTTCATCCAGCTGTCTCCTCAAGTCTTCAATTTGCTGGGTGAATGACATCTTTCCTCTTGTGAGCTGGGATATCAGACTTTCCTTTTCTTCCATCTGTCGTCCAAGCTCTCCATTTTCCGTGAGCAGCTTGGCCCTCTGCACGGAAAAGTCATTCAAGGCTCTCTGTGCCTCTTCAGCCTTTGTTTTGTGCTCGTTCATTTGGTCTTCCAGGGAACGACACATTTTCTCAAGGTTGACCTTAGCCTTCACCACACTCTCCATATTTGAGGAAAGGTCGTCCAGTTCCAGCTTCAGCTCACTCTTCTCTTTCTCTAGCTTCTGTTTGACTCTTTGCAGGTTGTCAATCTGCTCACCCAGTTCAGCCACACTATCGGCATGCTTCTTCCTGAGGGAGGCAGAGGTGGCCTCGTGTTGGAGGGTTGCTTCCTCAAGATCTCGGCGGAGTTTCTGGAACTCAGCTTCTCTCTTCTTGTTGAGCTCCACCTGGGCAGAAGTGGCACCTCCTGCCTCCTCCAGACGCTCACTAATGTCCTCCAGTTCCCGGGACAGATCGGATCTCTGCTTCTCCACTTTAGCCCGCGCCGCTCGCTCAGCATCCAGCTCCTCTTCCAGCTCTTCGATGCGGGCTTGATTCTCTTTCAGTTTCTTCTGGAGCTGCACAGCCACCAGCTGTTCATCCTCAACTTTGCTGTTTAATGCACTGATCTCAAAATCTTTCTTCTTGAGTTTTTCCTCTAACTGCTGTTTATCATTTTCCAAGTCCATCACATTCTCTTGGGTAAGTTTGAGATCCCCTTCAAGCTTCCTCTTGCCACGTTCCAGGTCCATTCTCACCTTTTTCTCTTGCTCCAGAGAACCTTCAATGTCATCCACCTGTTGCTCCAGCTTTATCTTTGCTTTGTTGAGGGTATTTACCTTGTCCTCCTCACCCTGAAGGTCATCTAGTGTTTGCTGATGTGCCTCCTGAAGTGCCCTTTTCTCCTTTGTCAACTTCATGATGTTTTCATCCTGAGAAGCCATTTCCTCTGTGAGATTCTTCACCTTGTTCTCAGTGGCATGCTTCTCTTTCTCAACCTTGGCCAAAGTCAGCTCAAGGTCATCAATGTCTTTCTTCAGCTCAGAGCTCTCGTCCTCCAGCTTGCGTTTCTTTGCTGTGAGGTCTGCATTCATCTCCTCCTCATCCTCTATTCTCTCTGTCATTTCCTTCACCTTTGCCTCTAGCTGTATCTTGCTCTTGATCAGTTGCTCACAGCGTTCCTCTGCATCGGTCAGGGTGTCAGACTCCGACTGCAACTGAAGGAGCAAGTCATTCTTCTCTTGGAGAATAGACACCATCTTCTCCTCCAGCTCCTTTCGCCTGCTCTCAGATTTCTCCAGGGCCTCTTTGATCTTGTTGAACTCGTCCTTCATGTTGGCCATTTCTTTCTCAGACTCAGCACTCTTGAGGAGGGGCTTGATCTTGAAGAACATTTTCATCCAGGGCCAGTTCTTCACTCCCAGGAAAGATCGAAGGTTCCACTGGATCACCATTAGGGCATCCCTACGTTCCACAAGCTTCTGATACTCAATTCTCATCAACAAACCCCTTGCGTTGGCCTGAATTCTGGTGATGATGCGAGCGAGTTGCTCATCACGCATCTCCTCCAGCAGCCCCAACAAGCCAGCTTTAAAGAAGACTTTTGTGTGCCCAAATTTGTACTGGGTGTGGTCAATGTCCAGCGAGCCAAGCAACTTCTCAGCACACTTTTTACTGTCCATGAACTGACCTTCAGGGATTACTGAGGCATTCAGAATCCTGTATCTCTGTTTGAAGTCACCATAGAGGACCCTGTTTGGGAAGCCTTTTCTACAGATCCTGATGCCCTCCAGCACACCGTTACAACGCAGCTGGTGCATCACCAGGCAGTTGTCCATTACTCCTGGAGTCTTTGTCTCATTAGGGATCAAGCAACGGACAAAGTGGGGGTGAGTGGTCTTCAAGTTGGTCATCAGCTTGTTGAGATTCTCTCTGTGCAAGGCTGACACTGTTTGGAAAGATGAGCCTTTCTTTTTCGCGCCTTTGCCTCCTTTGCCCCCTGAGTCTCCTTCAGCACCAGCATATGCCGAGAACAGAAAGCTTAGGAGCTTGAGCGATGACTTTTGATACAGTCCCACCACAGTCTCATTCAGAGGGTCTTTGTTCTTCACCAGCCAGCCAGCGATGTTGTAGTCAACAGTGCCTGCATAGTGGACCAGGGCAAAATGGGCCTCTGCCTTTCCTTTAGCGGGACGTGGCTTCTCAAACATCTTTGACTTGCCTAGGTGGTTGTCATACAACTTGGACTTGAATGTCTGGTCACTTGCCTTAGGAAACATGCACTCTTCCTCCAGAATAGACATGATTCCAAGGGGCTTTTCAATGAGATCAATGCAGGCTTGCAAGTCCATCCCAAAGTCAATGAACTCCCAGTCAATGCCCTCCTTTTTGTATTCCTCTTGCTCCAGCACAAACATATGGTGGTTGAAAAACTGTTGCAGTTTCTCATTCGTGAAATTGATGCACAGCTGCTCAAAGGTGTTGAAGTCAAAGATCTCAAAGCCAGCAATGTCCAGCACTCCTATGAAATGTTGGCGATGCTGCTTGGTATCAAGGGATTGGTTGATCCTAACAACCATCCAATTGAACATCTTCTCGTACACTGATTTAGCCAGAGCACCAATAGAATAATATACTTGATCTACATTCTGTCCTTTGGTGACATATTCATTGCCTACCTTGACCCTGGGGTGGCAGAGGCCTTTGAGAAGATCTGCAGAGTTTAATCCCATCAGGTAAGCAGACTTGTCTGCGGCCTCTGTGCCGTCTGGCTCGGCCTGCTCTTCTCTCTGCTTCTGTTTGAACTTCATGTTGCCGTGGTGCATTATGGCTCCTGTCAGCTTGTATACTCCCATCTTCTCTTCTGAGGTGAAACCAAGGACATCAAAGGCACTGTCTGTTGCGATCAGCTCCTCGTTGTCGTTGATGGAAGCAACCGAGATCTCTCCTTGGGAGATGTAGGAATAATCATAGGGGTTGTTGGTGACCAGCAACATGTCCAACAGCTCTGGCTTTTCATTGGACAAGATCTGGTAGAAGATGTGATAGTTCCTCTCAGCCTTAAGCTGAAAGGTCACCCTGGATTTTTCCAGAAGGTAAGTCTCAATGTCGGCAGAGGATAGTTTCCCACTTGTTCCGAAGTGAATACGGATGAATTTCCCAAAGCGAGAGGAGTTATCATTTCTCAGTGTTTTGGCATTCCCAAATGCCTCCAGCGCAGGGTTGGCTTGGATGATTTGATCCTCCAAAGTGCCCTTATTGGCATCTTTCTTGCTGGGAGCGCCCCCTGCAGCCGCAATGCTCGCAAAGTACTGGATGACCCTCTTGGTGTTCACAGTCTTCCCAGCACCAGATTCTCCAGTGATGAGAACGGACTGATTCTCCCTGTCCGTGAGCATGTACTGATAGGCATTGTCGGAGATGGAGAAGATGTGGGGGGGTGCCTCTGTCCTCTTCTTGCCTCTGTAGGCGGCCACCACCTCTTTGTCATATACGGGCAGCCACTTGTAGGGGTTCACAGTGACACAGAAGAGCCCAGAGTAGGTGTAGATCATCCAGGCTGCGTAGCGCTCTTTGAGGTTGAACAGCACAGCAGGCTCGTGCAGGAAGGTGAACATCGCCATGTCTTCAATTTTATCAAACTTCGGCGGGTTCTGGGGATGGACGTCTGACTCTTTGACAGTGACAGTTTTGCCTTCCGCTGTGTTCACTGTGACTTTTCCCGCCTCTTTGCTGACAACTTGCCCCTTGACATATTCCACTTTGTCATCGACAACAAAGCACTCAACCTTGATGTCAAATGGTCTGGTTTGAGCTTCCAGACGTTCCTTGTCTGACTTACGCAGGAAGGGCGCAGCCTTCCCAAACTCTTCCATCAAAGCATCTCCCATTGTGCCTATTCACAGCAGTAGGGAAATTCTAGGAACAAAAGCAGTTAGACAGAGAGTCAGACAGAGGGAGAGAGAGGTTCAGACGATGGGCACGCTGGAACACTGACTCCAGGATGGTTTGAGTCTTTATAAAGGGACATCCACAAGCCAAATTTGGAGGCAGCCTCATGCTAGATAAGAGAGATATGTGAGAGAAAAGAAAGACCAAACCCTCCTGTCCCAAGAGACAGAGGTGGTAAGTGGTTTTGGGGCCATCTATGTGACCTCAATGTGTTCATTTCCATTTTAGGAAGGATCACACCCCTGTGTCCTTTGACAAATTTATATAGCTTAGCTCCGAACAAACAAAAAACCTTTGCCCAAGCCAGATCAAATCCACAGCAGACTTCAACAAAATAATTTGCGAAGGCAATCAAATTGTAAATCATTCAGCTCTTACTTTTGTATGCATTGCAAAACTGAATAAATTACTTTCAAATCATCAGACCTTTGTAGTTTACAGAGACTTAGTCACAGTGGAAATGTTCCCCGATATGAAATAAATCAAGTGGAATGTAAACTGAAGGGGCTCCTGAAAACCTTACTGTTTTTATTTGACTAATATGGCTGTGATGTGTGTGTGTGTGTGTTCATCCTCTGACTCAGACGTTCCTGTAACAGGCCTGCCTATGCGTGCCTTTGTCTTTATCAGGTGAGGAGCCTGACAGTGTCCCTTGACTGTCTCTGCCTCGCACACACTGATCATCCCCTGTGTCAAAAATAGACCTCAAGAGTGGTTGTCAGACCAAAGCCTTTTCTTTGTCTACTAGACCAGGGGTTCTCAAACTTTATTGGGTCGGGGATTATTTTCAAGGTCCCCTCATTTGCAACAAAAATGTAACTATATAAGACTATAGTAATTTGTTCTTCTAAAAGACATTTTGCTAATACCACAGCAGTTTTAGATAGGCATGTTATTATTGCATTTGGCAAAATTTGCACAACGCAATTGGGCTCTATACTGATCTTAAGTATTTTTCTCTGCATAAGGCAAGCTAACTTTGTAGAAAACTTTTTCACGGACCACCTGGGAACATGCTGCGGACCCCTGGGGGTCCCCGGACCCCAGTTTGAGAACCAATGGACTACGCTAGCAATTCATTTAAAATAATCCTAAAGACTGAGATCCAATCAGTTTTATACTCTTTCCAGTATGGAGTAAAATGAAGCATGATTGGAGCAATTAATATGGGTATCCTCTGAGTTGCATTTATGAATGGAGTTACGGTGTGAAGCATTGTTTCAGAAATGTAATTAGTTATAAGGGTTCTTATAAGTTTGTATGTGTATGTATGTGTGTGTGTGTGTATGAGAGAGAGATGTTTTTTATTGCTAGGGTCAGTCTTGTTCATGTACTCTCACAATTTGAAAACAATTTAATCTAGTCAGTGACTACTGCAACCACTATTAACATCATAAAGACTTTGTAAAGTTGACTAATGAACCGCATTACTTCCTGGAGGTGCTGCCATAATATTCATTAGAATTCAGTAGGCCACCATACTATAGTGGTATCTACATTATTCAATTCAATTCCATTTTTTATTTGTCACAGACTCAAGAACATGGTCCATAGCATATAGTAAAAGTAGGACAGAATAAATAGTTAAAGATAATTAGAGAATCTCTATGATTCAGTATCTCATCTGAAAGATATTTTCTGAGAGTCAGTTGAGCAATTCTATAAACTTATGTGTGATTTGCATTCACTTTGTTCTACTCCTCATAGGAGCAAAGCTTTCCCATTTGTTACGCTCTGCGGCACAAGGGCAGACAAAACCTCCACTTCTAATTACAGGCCCTGTTATCATGGCAGCTGCCTGTAGTCCACTGCATGCAGATAACACACTATCAGCTATAAGCCAGAGGGCCTCCAGAGAGGCTTGTACTACTTGTGGCCATACAGAGACAGGGTCCTCGTTTGCACAGCACACTACTGGGACACTCTAGCTACTACATGTAGAACATACTTAATACACTTAAAGCGAGGAACCTTTTTGACTATTAGGACTATAAGGACTATAGCTACATGTACAATAGAACTAATACAGTCAAAGCTAAGGACTCTTAGGAACTTCTCCAAGTCTGAGCACACCACACTACTGGGACACTCTAGCTACCATAGAATTATAAACATGTAGAACAGAATTAATACAATTAAAGCTAGGAACCTTCCAGAGCTTGTCCAAGCCTAAGCTCACATTGAACTATTACGACACACTGGCTACCACATGTGAGCACACGCCACACTACTAGGGCACACTAGCTACTACATGTAGAATATACTTCATGTACTGTAATTAAAGCCAGGGACAGATCTCCCGATAATTTACCCCCATTGTAATGCCTAAGTTGTGGTGTTTAGTCTAGGCAGGAGGAGTCATTGTGTATATTTGTGTGACAGATTTGAAATGTTACAGTGCTTTCCATCATTGACATAAGTGTGACTGAAACATATTTGATATTAATGCGACCAGATCATTCTATGGCTACTATTTACCTAAAAGCCAACAACACGGTTGATCGGTTTATGCTCATCACTAACTCTATATCACAGCAGACTCCATCTGTAGATTTGGTCTGCTCAGTCTCGTTCTGATAAGACTAGCTATCAGGGGGATCAGTAAGTTCCCAGCTTACAGGAGCTACAGCGCCTATGGTGTTTTAATTAAGGTCTAACCATACTGACATTTGGTCTTGTACAGCCTCACAGTATATTGGAATAGGACAGTTTATTTTAAAAATAAAATTGAATAAAATAAAAATAAACACATTTTTATTTGCACCATACCCTTATACACATACATTTCAGAAAGATTGCACAGGTATTCATCTATTTAAAAAATACATGAAAAAATAGAAACATTATTAAGAAATCACAGAAATGTTCATAAAAAATGAAACTGTAATGAATCTGATGCCAAGCCTAAAATGTGCATCTGGATCAGTACAGTAAAGGTGTCCCCATGCACAAGTGGACAGCAAGCACATAGCCTACACAGATACACCCAGATTAGCTCCTGAAGGAAGCAGAGGTGACATCAAATTTGACCAACAGGGCAAACATGTGTTCCATTTCAACTGCCTAGAATCTGAGTAAACATTTTATTTCTATGGTGACCCCTCACCCGCACAACAAGCAGTTGTGAATGTTTGCATAATGTTTGCCAATTTAGGGCCTGTTTAAACTTATAGATATTGTTATAAACTGATATTTTCTTATCCGTCCTTTTTTTTTAATTGCGTTTACAGGTATCTTGTGGAATCTTAAAAAAAGTGTTTTGAGAAAATCTACACTTTGGAGACCGTTTTAAAAAATATCCGTTTGAGGTGGCTAAAACTCCATTTACGTGTAAATGAGAAACCAAACGCATAAAAAAATCTGTTTATAAAAATATCTACATACAGTACGTGTAAACAAGCCCTTAATGCACCTCAGATGATGCACAGCACACTATGTTTACCTGCCACTTCAGGACCAACCTAAAGCGCTGCTCAACCCATTCAGTGTGCCTATAGCCACTGGTCCAGGGTACTGCCAACATGGCTCTCACATTCTAATCCATTCACAGTGACTACAAACCACCCTAGGACACTACTAAGATGGCCGAAATCATGGTCACAATTGAATCTATTCACTATAGGCTATATCCCATTTTAGAAAATATGATGGTCAAGATAGTGGTCCCTCAGCGCATTCACCATTTCAGGTTCTAATTCCATAGCTGGACAAAACAATGCTTGAACATTCTATCTTGGTCCCCAACTACTTCCTTACATTAACATAATAATGGATAAGCGTCCACAGCTTCAGAAGCGTCAGCGTCACGTCTTGAGTGTCTTGAGCGTCAAAAAGAAAGTTAAACTGCAGTTAACTTTATGTAATAATACGGTTAAGTGTAAACCAATCGGAATGTTAAAGTCCTTGATTTATTTGTGTCTCTGGGAAACAAACTGCGTAACTTTTGATTCCTGTCTTAAATGACTACGTTGGAAAAGCCCATCACCGGCGTGGCTCTAACAAACAGTAGGCTAAATGGAACCCAGTTAAACTGTAATGTAGCCTAAATAAACTCATGTTTAATGTTTTAAGAGGGCAATTGATTTGCTCTTCTTACCACTGGTCTAACCAACAAGGCTTTGAGCAAATGTAGTTGTTACATTTGCTACACACATTAATATTTAAGACGAGGTTGCTATTAAATCCGTATGGGGTGATGAATAGTGGTTGAACCTTTGTCATGAGCACCTGCATGAATGTGATTGGGATTCCTTTAAATAAAAAGCAGTGTTGAACTTTTGACTTTTGACACTGAGCCGTGTTTAGCGTCGCGTTTTGAGTTTATATACCTACAGTATTCCATAAATTATATCGCCCACTGACAGACAGTGTTGGTGAGGGATGCTGCTCACATTGTTACCCATTTAGGCTCTCTGCCGGTGAACACGTGTTGAGTTCAAAGTTGAGGGAGAGAGTTTGATTGTACTGCTGGTGAACGTGCAGAATTCAGAGTTCTGAGTGGTTCATAGTCAATATAGCCTCTTCAAGTGCTTACAGTAATCATAAGGTGCCCCCATAGCAGGTTTCCATAGAGAAATTAACTGCTTTTCTTTCAACACAGTGTTTTTCCAACCCCTGCCCTTTGACACACATACAAAAACAGACACACACACACACACACACACACACATACATAAAAACACACATGCATCCATACATAAACACATGTGTGCACAAACACACACACACACACACACACATATATATACTCACACACACATCCATACTGTACATAAAGACACACACATGCTCACGTGTGCATACACACACACACACACACACACACACACACATACACACACAAACCCTTCACGGCTGCACTTCAGTACCCAGGACCAGTCTGAGTATCTGGTTTACGTAAGTCTAAATTTAGTGAAAAATAAATTGGGGCTCAAATGAGCAGAAGACACACAGAAGACATAAACACGTTGGAGGAAGAAACACAGTCAACAACCCAGAGAGTTCAGTAGAACCACAGTTAGAGACATGGTAGAGTTCAGTAGAACCACAGTCAGAGACATGGTAGAGTTCAGTAGAACCACAGTCAGAGACATGGTAGAGTTCAGTAGAACCACAGTCAGAGACATTACAACACAGATTTCAGTAGAATCACAGTTAGAGACTTGATAGAGTTCAGTAGATCCACAGTCAGACATGACAATGTAGAATTCAGTAGATCCACATTCAGAAACATGATGACCCAAAGAGTTCAGCAGTGCCTGCTAGTGACGCCCCCCTGGTGGGGTTTTCCATGTCATGAGCCTTATCTCTCTGGAGTTCCTCTCTGAATTTTTCACAAAACTGAGGAGTGTGTAAAAAGTGTGTGTGTGTGTGTGTGTGTGTGTGTGTGAGAGAGAGAGAAAGAGAGCGAGAGAGAGAAAAGTGTGTGTGTGTTCCATATAAAAACACACACACACAAATAGGCCTACAGCACAGGCTAAATAGACCTCCTGAGCCCTAGAAAATGTTCTTCAGCAGGGTTAAATGTTCCTTGTGTTCCTGATGTTCCTCAGTAGGGCTAAATCCTCCTCAGCCCTCGTATATGTTCCACAGTGAGGCTTAATGATCCTAAGCCCTTGTACACAGTAGTACTGTATGTTTCTCAGTAGGGCTAAACTCTCCTCATCCCAAGTACTGTATATAATTCTCAGCTTGGTAAATGTTCTTAAATTGGTCTAAATGTTCCTCATTAGGGCTTAATGTTCCTCAGTAGACTAAATGTTCCTCAGTAGGCTAAATGTTCCTCAGCGATGGTTTAATGTTCCTCAGCAGAGAGACATCCTCTTGCGGAACTGTTCCACAAGGGGAACCAGGCACCGTGGCGAGCCACTCTGAAGAAGGAATGGGTGCTCCAGGAGGGCAGCGGCACTGGCCCGCTTTAGGGGGTCCCGCGTCAGCATAGAACCCAGAAAGTCCCTCAGAACCGGAGAGATCTGGACAGAGATGGACAGAGATGGACAGAGATGTGCATTGATTACAAATATATACAGTATACTGTGAGTAGAGGTAGTATGTGATTAGAATATCTAGTAAACATCCCTTCTTCATGACCCTATGACATTTTAACACATTTCTCTCTCTCTCTCTCTCTGTCTCTCTCTCTCTCTCTCTCTCTCTCTCTCTCTCTCCTACTATCTGTTTCATACCTATACCCACATACTTGTAATAAAGTACTGTATGTGAAATCAGAAGCAAATGGAGTGTGTGTGTGTACTGTACTGTATGCATATGTGTGTGTGTATGTGTGTGTGTGTGTATGCGCTTGCCTTGTGTGTGTTCCTGACGGTAGGTGCTGGTTCGTCCCTGAGTTTCTTCATGGCTGTGACGGGCGTCTCACTGAAGTAGGGCGGCTCCCCATCCACCATCTCCACCACCATGATACCCAAAGACCAGATGTCCACCTGCACAACACAGCAGCAACGTTAGTCAAACATAAACACAACACAGCAGCAACGTTAGCCAAACATGGACCCAACACAGCAGCAACATTGGTCAAACACAGACACGTTTCTATTATTCATTCTTTATTCCTCTTCTCTCGCTCTCTTTCTTTCTTTCATTCTTTTCAATTTAAAAGGGTTTAAGAGTTTTCAATTTAAACCAGGATCACAGATTATCAACATTTTTATTTCATTTCAAATTCTTTACATTTAAGTTCAGTTACAAGTATTATGATTATGATATTTCTGTGCTGGAGTACAAATGAAGAAATTACCTCTCCTAAATAATACAGTACATTTCATTCCTTCCCTCTTCCCCTCTTCTCTCTCTCCTTTCCTCAATCTCTCTCTCTCTTTCTCTCGCTCTCTGTCATTCTCTCTTTGATAAAGAGGTGTGACACTGTCCTCTCCCTTTAGTGGCCTCTGCAGTCTCTTCCCTAAGACAGCCTGAGCAGATGACACCACACCGTACAGAATTAGCCTCTGCTATCTGTTATCTGTGTGTGTGTGTGTGTGTGTGTGTGTGTGTGTGTGTGTGTGTGTGTGTGTGTGTCTGTGTGTCTGTGTGTCTGTGT
>JASCQY010000048.1:8798279-8810454 GCA_030264315.1 Sardinella tawilis | reverse complement strand
TTAGCCTCAGGTAGCCTTGGGGGAACGATTTTGTGGGCGTAACGGGGGGTTGTCCTGACTTGCCGTCTGTATCTATGCCGTGGCGAGGCCGCGGGCGTGGCCGATAACGTCACGGAATGGGCGGGCCCAGGCTACAGCATCAGGCCCTTTACCATGTTCAGGTAACTCCAATGAATTGTTCTGAAACCTATCTGGAAGAGAACTCTGCTTATGAGGTAGAAGTTCTTTCTAATAGGAGAAACCAATGCACACCAATGGTTTTGTGAGGTGCTGATAGGGGAGGGCCGGGACGAATGAAACATTCTGTGAAAGTAATGAAGATAAACAAGTGTGTATCTGTCAGATCATAGTACATTATAACTTCCATGTATCTGCCAAATATCTTCGGTACGTCTTTTCATCACAGAGTTACAGGCGATAACCTATTTTTGAAGGTCCAGAGTAAATTTGATTTAACGGTTACATTTTTAAAGTCGTAACAACTGTCTTTTATGAAATGGTTTAACTTTATGCTTGTTCAGCAGGTATGAACAAGCCAAGCATAACATGCTTTTCCCAATCCAAACTTTCATGTTGCTTACTAGTTTACGTGGGATGCAAATCAAGATATAAGGACTGAAGTCTGTTGCAGGGCAATTGAAACAGATGTCGTGAAAGGCATGTGTGATCATTTAACTCCTGTAATAACCTAATCAAATATAATTTTGCATAATAGAAAGACGATATAAACGATATCCCTTACTACTATAGCTGAGAAAATGGCATAATCATGTGCAGGACATGATATCCCCATAACCGCAAAATACATGCTTGATGCTGATACAGGTTGTTCAAAGACACACATGGTAGGCCTATGTCCAAGCAGTAAACTATCTCAAATAACACCCTTTAGTATGCATATTCTTCATACTTAGTAAAATATAATATTTGTATGAAAGTTTATGTAATTTAAACGACGTGTTTCATTGGTCCCCCTATACTGTTTCTTTTGTCCCTTCCAGGAGGGACAAATGAAACAAAACTGCACCTCCCATTTTCGCGCAAATTATTTCCAAACGGATTCGTCTAGGATTGTAAACTCAACTGCATTTGACAGATAAGAGGTGTAGGTTGCTAATGGCAGAATATTATATCTCAGTCTCAGTCTAAATTATGTTTAGTAAAAAAGTAAAAACTTTTTAATTCGTCCGGGCTTTCCCCTACTAGATAAACTGAAGGATACCGCACACTCTTTCTCCGATCCTAGAGATTTATCAAAACAACGGTTCAGCCTAAAAAGAAAGTTGTACAAAAGTTGTTACTTTGAAGTTCTTCTTTCCCCAGTACTACTGATGGATTTTCCAGACTGGTTAGTGACGTTCACTTTATTGTCTGCATTACAGCACAACTCCAGCCAGGAATCTCTTTATTTTTAAAGTGTGTGATTGTATCCTTTGTTTCTGCTGACACACAACTGTTGTCATCTCGACTGAGAAAGGTTTTCACAATATCCACACTATGTTTTCTCTGGTAGTTGAATTGACGAGAAGGGCTATTTTCAATTTTGATGTGATGCCCCTTCCATGGTGGCAAGCCATCAAAAGATGTCTTCATTTCAGTGACAAAAGTCCACATGAGACATGCCAAACTATGATGAACTACACATTTCTCCATAGGCTATCGTCACTATGCTTGATGCATCCTCAGAGTGGACGGAATAGATGGCAAATTTGCCATTCTTGACGCTGCTCTGATGATGGCTTGTTCGTTGACAACAACAACAACAAAAAAACTTCATGGAGGTTCCACTTTTCAGCAGAGCAGAAAACCGCTCTGTAGCACCAGGTATGTCTGTTCCGTTGCAGACTGTGCTGTCTGCATTCCTTTTCAGTGCTCCTCCTATGCTGTCAGGGGCACCCTTTCCATGACTGGCATCAAAATAGTTTCACGTCCCTTCTTTAAATCCACAGATGGAAAACTCAGTGCTAACCAAGAACGGGTTACCCTGTTGCCTATACTGGGTGGAAGTGCCATCACTGTAAAAATGGACTATGGTGACGTCCAGGTATGTACTCTGCACATAGTCAAGATATGGGGACAAGAGCTAATTTACATAAAGCACATCTGTGATGGAGGTGTTATTGATGGCAAGATGAGAAAAAAACAAACATAATTGAAAAATCAGTGAAAAGCTTTTGATATTTGTGCTTTCATGTGAATGCTACAAATGTTACATATAAGAATAATGTCATACAAAAAATGTATTTACTCATCCATTTCACTTTCGTTTCATATCGCGTCTATCTCAGGATATTGCATTCGCTAGAATTCATGTAACAGAGTGGTCATGGCACCGAAATGCAGGCAGTAAATACGTTCATTTCTCAGATGTTTGTTATGATACGGTAGTGCTATTCCCATTTCAATTGGAGGTATTTTATTATCGCCTGTCTGATAGCTAAAGAAGCCAATTGAGTGTCTGAAGAATCAGGAAGTAACGTGCCGGGTGGCGCTGCGTCATGACATCATCATTTGTCGTTTCAGCCAATTTCATCAACATACAGGCCTGGGATGGTGATAACAATAACAAAAGTACTTCATTTCTTTTCTTACCCTGTGCTTTCACAAATGCTGTATCCAATGTAGGAACAGATCACATAAAATTTTATTTTTTGACTCCATGACGGGCAGGGCCGCATATGAAACAGAGCAGATGGCCACATTTGGCCCCCGGGCCTTAGTTTGGCCACACCTGATTTAAAGCTAATGTGAAGGACTGTTGGAGTAGTCTGGCTTTCACGACAAAAGCTCATCGAGCTTAGTCTGGCCAACCTCATATACTATCCGACTTCCGAGAGGTGAAATTTTATGTAAAGCTGTTAAGCCCGCCTCCTTCACCCTGGAGTAAAAGCTTGCTTCTCATTGGTGCCCGAAATTCTGGGACAGGAAATGTAGTAAATAGGCAGCTTGGCCAGACTGACTTGTGTAAAGTTACGTCCCTGTAACTTATAAAGAAGTGCAGGAGAGAGGTTTGCTGTGTGTATTCCTCCAGTATGACTTTATTGAAGTGCCCCGTTTACAACCTACCCCAGCCTAAGCACCAGGGGGCGATATCCATAAATCCATTAACACTACATCCCCCTTTGTAAGCTCAGAACTGATATCTGATTAAAAATTACACTGACCTCTCAGTACTGTAACACCTTGTAAAAGTTACACTAACACCTCAATACTGTAACAGACTATGTCAAACGGTTATCTGTTAAAAGTCTTAAGAATTTCCTGTAAAATTATGAAGGAAACTATAGCCTACATAATGAACAATAAGCATATGAACATTCACAGGCAAAACTTAACTAAGGAGTTGGGGTAGACTGCCCAATACTCCTACTGAGTGTGGGGGTTTATTCTGCCCCGTAGAAATCACTCAGTCTTACCAGGCGTACCCGCTATTTAACCACATAGTCCTTCAGATAGCCTGGAGGTTGTCTCTCTCTTGCAGGGTAGCGTGCCGGTGGCTCAGGGCTGCCCGGCTGAACTAGACCTTGCTCTGCCTGATCTGGACTCACTGACTGACCAGTAAGTTGCTCAGGCTCTGACAGCATGGTCTGTGCTGCTGGCGCCACTGGTGTAGTGACGAGGTGGTTTCGGTTGCGGCGCAGGATTCCTCTGGGAGAGTCTATGACATATGATCTTGGCGCTTCAGTCTGCCTTATCACTGTCCCCTTTTCTCTTGTATCCTTTACCCAGACATGGTCGCCCGGTGTCAGACTTGTGAGATGTTGAGCTCTATGTCTTTTGTTGAAGTTCCCACTCATTCTCTGTCGCTTCTTGTGTTCCTCCTCTTTGAGTTTGGTTATGTCGGTCCAGCCTGGGTTCAGAGATGACAGAGTAACAGGAACGGTTGTTCTGATCTGCCGGCCCATTGACAGTTGTGCTGGGCTGTATCCGTTGGCGAGTGGGGTAGCTCTGTATGCCATGAGGGCTAAGTAAGGGTCTTTTTCTTTCTGGAGGAGCCCTTTAACTGTACGCACTGCACGCTCCGCTTCTCCATTGCTCTGTGCATATCTGGGGCTGGATGTTGTATGTGTGAACCCCCACTGTACTGCAAACTTAGTGAAGCATTCAGATGCGAACTGGGGCCCGTTGTCTGTCATGACCTCAGACGGTATGCCATGCCTAGCAAAGATAGACTTGCAATGCTCCACGACTGCTAATGAAGTTGTTGTTGTGAGTTTAGCTACCTCAATGAAACGAGAAAAGTAATCTACCACCACTAGGTACTGATTGTCGTTCCACTGAAATAAGTCAGCCCCCACTTTTGCCCATGGTCTATCAGGGAACTCTGTAGGGAGCAGAGGCTCTCTGGGGTTAAGTCTTTCTTTTGCACATATGTCACAGCCCTCGACCACCTTCTGCAGCTGTGTACTCAGTCCCGGCCACCAGACAGATTGTTTGGCTCTTTCCCGACACTTTGCTATACCCTGGTGTCCAGCATGCAGTTTCTGAAGGATGTCTGACTGTAGCGGCTTGGGAATAACTAGTCTACATCCTTTTAGTAGTAAGCCATTCTCCACTGATAGCTCTTCCTCAACCTGTGCATATGGTAAATAAACCCTGTCTATAGTGGCCCTGTCTGGCCAGCCCTCACAACAGTACCTTTTCACTTGTCTCAGTGTTTCATCACGGTCTTGGTATTGCCTTATTTCTATTAATCTCTTTTCTGTAGCTGGGAGAGTCGACATTACCATGTTTACATACAGATTGACTTCTTCCTCCTTCTCCGGCTGCCCTCTGTCTCTCAATGGTGCCCGCGACAGCACATCTGCTGTGGCCAACTTCTTGCCAGCCACATGGGAGATGGAGTAGCTGAATGCCATTAGTCTCATTCTGAGTCTCTGGATTCGTGGCGGAAGCTCATCCAGGCTCTTGGACCCTAGCAACGGGACCAGAGGCTTGTGGTCCGTTTCTACATGGAACTTGATGCCCACCAGGAAGTCTGAGAAACGCTCGCACGCCCATGTGATTGCTAAAGCCTCTTTCTCAATCTGCGCGTACCTTTTTTCAGTGTCTGTGAGCGCTCTGGAGCTGTATGCGACTGGCTTGAGGTGGCCCTCCTCTTGTCTCTGAAGTAGCACCGCTCCCAGTCCAAAAGACGATGCATCAGCTGAGACGACTGTCTCTGCTTTGGCGTTGTAGAGCGCCAGTCCTGGTGGTGAGCTCAGCTCCTCTTTGATGTTGTTAAATGCACTTTGTTGATCATGTCCCCACTGAAACATGTTTTGCTTCTTCAGCAGGTCCCGGAGAGGCTGTGTCTTTTCGGCTAGATGAGGTAAGTACTTTCCCAGGTGATTCACCATACCGAGGAATCGTCTCACCCCACTCGCATCCTCAGGCTCCTCCATGCATGTCACTGCTCTCACTTTGTCAGGGTCTGCCCTCACACCAGCGGCATCAATGATCTGTCCGAGGAATTTGATGTGGCTTTTTGAGAATTCACATTTCTCACCCCTCAGTGTGACGCCTGCCTCCTGCAGCCGTCCCAGCACTGAAAGCAGTCGTGTGTCATGCTGGGCCTGTGTGTCTCCATACACAAGCACATCGTCCATTTGGCACAGGACGCCGTCGAGACCCTCCAGTATGTGGGACATTCTCTTCTGGTAGTGTTCAGGGGCAGAGGATATGCCAAAGCAGAGGCGGTTAAAACAGAACCTACCAAAGGGAGTGAGGAATGTTGTGAGGAGGGCGGACTCCTTGGCAAGGGGGATTTGCCAAAATCCGGAGTTAGCATCGATTTTTGAGAATACTCTGGCACCCTCTAGCTGTCCAAGTGTGTGTTCGACTGACGGGAGCATGTGTCTCTCCCGTTTCACTGACTCATTCAATTTTGTCAGATCAACACAGATACGCACCTCATCCTTGCCTGGCTTTGGCACAGTGACCATCCCGGCGCACCAGTCTGTGGGTTGCTCAACCCTAGATATCACTCCTAACTCTTCCATGCGCGACAGTTCTTTTTTTACTTTACACATGAGAGGCAACGGGATTCGTCGTGGGGTGGATATGGAGAATGGTTTGGCATCTGCTTTAAGTTCTATCTTGTATTCCCCTTCCATCCTGCCCAGCCCTTTGAACAGTTTGGGGAACTGCTCCTTGACTCTCTCAACTGAGTCCAGTGCCACTGTGTCTACTCTAGCCACTAGCCCTAGTGCTTGGATAGCTGGACGTCCCAACAGGCTACACTTCAGACCTGGGACTACATACACTTCCTGTGTAGTGCTTTTATTGTCTGTTCCTATGGTGGCTGTGAACTTTCCCCTAACCGTGATGGGTGTCTGACCTGGACCCTGCAGCACCTTCTTTGCCCTCTCCAGCTCTGGAAACTGCCCCTCCTGAAAGACCTCTTCAGATAACACTGTTACATCGGCCCCCGTATCTATTTTGAATAGGGCTGTGTGCTCATTCACGTTAAGGTTAATTAGCCAGGGTTCACCATCAGAACTGACTGTCCCTAGGAAGGCGATTCCCTCCTCATCTGAAGCTGCTGTGTTAACTTCATTGAGAGCCCCTGACCTGCACACTTTAGCGTAGTGACCCTTTTTCTGGCACTGGTTACATGCTACATCTCTAGCTGGGCACTGGTTTTTGCTGTGTGCTGGCGTTCTGCCACACCACATGCACCGTGTCAGATTACCTGGCTGTGTCTGGAAGCTGCTTCTTTCTTTTGTCCTAATCTGCATTTTCTTGGGTTTTGTCTGGACACTGTCCACATCTGTGGCCTCCGCTTTGAAGTTGCTTTTCAAGAGATCTTGTTGCTTTTTGACTCGTTCACTCTGACGCGCACGCGTCATCGCTCTCTCCAGCGTCAGCTCAGGGTCCAACTGAAGTTGTTCTGACAGCTTTCTATCACGTAAGCCTACCACTAGTCTGTCCCGAACCATTTCCTCATGTAGCTGCCCATAGCCGCAGTGTTCTGACAAGCAGTGGAGTGAAGTGATAAAACTGTCCACAGTCTCCCCCTGTTCCTGCTGTCTCTGGTTGAATTTAGCACGCTCAAAAATAACATTTCTCCTTACCACGAAATGTCCCTCTAGCTTGTCCTTGACCGTGCTGTATTGGCTTGCCTCCTCCTCGGTCATTCTAAGTGAAGTCACGATATCTTCTGCCTCATCCCCCATGGTGTAGATCAAAGTGTTAACTTGGTTATCCTCTGACTGTAGCTCTAGACCTGATGCAATCCGAAATCTCTCAAATCTCCGAATCCACTTGGGCCATTCTTCTGGCTTTGTGAAATCAAACTTTGGAGGTGGTGGAATCTGGAATCGTTCCATTTTATTTCCCCTCTGCTGCAGACGTTAACTTAGCTAACCACGAGGCACAATAGCTATGCTAGCCAACTAAACTGAAAACTAAAAAAAAAACTGACTAAAATATAGGTGAGTTCTCTCCAGTTACTTAGGTAAAACAAATACTATGTTTACCCAAACTGAGAATCCGACGTCTTCTGACACCATGTAAAGTTACGTCCCTGTAACTTATAAAGAAGTGCAGGAGAGAGGTTTGCTGTGTGTATTCCTCCAGTATGACTTTATTGAAGTGCCCCGTTTACAACCTACCCCAGCCTAAGCACCAGGGGGCGATATCCATAAATCCATTAACACTACAACTTGGACATGAAATTTTGTGCTGCGCCAAAGGAAGTATGGGCAAGCCCAGGCTACTGTTGGAGAGTCAACGAGCAAAAATACCTCAAGCCAGAGAGGTTAAAAGCAGAGCCAATATTGGTCAATATTCCATGATCTTTGATTCACCTATCTGGTACTAAACACACCCACGCACGCACACGCACACAAAATGAGCACATAGGGGCACAGACATAGTAAGCAGTAGCACATAAAAACCAAAAGACCTGTTGAATTTACTGTAATGTGTGACGTCAGCACTGTAGCTGACCTGGTTCGACCTGACGAGCAGGAATGTAGTTTGGGCATGGGCACATTGGCGCCTGAGAGACATGGAAGATGATAAACATGGAGTGCACTCGGCTACGTGCCATCGTTTCGGCTAATTAAACTAAAGATTAAGTGATAAATAAATTGATAAATTGTCGCAGCAATAGTTTTGAATAACGGAATGTAGTTGCGATAACGTTGGCGATACAACTGTGTTTTAAACGACTAGCTGTCTTGAATTTCGCGAATGTCAGGCTACTTGAATTTACTCACCATGGTTAGCTAACAACACGATTGTCCTATCGGCTTAAGATACTAGCAAACTACATGTATGCATACATGTAATGCATTCGGTAATATGCGCAGGTGCTGATTAACGCATGTTTTACAACGCCATGTACATCTTTTCATCGCTAACGTTGACCGAATGGGGTAATCAGGAGGGCAATTAACGTAACTCATCCATGCCCGCAAAACGAAGACTGCGTTTGCGAATCTGCCTGAAAACGTGTTTATTGTGGCTAAACTATATAACCTGGATGATCTAAATTGAGAGGCGTCACTTGGTAGAATTATGTGTACCAGGATGGCCGAGTGGTTAAGGCGTTGGACTTAAGATCCAATGGACATATGTCCGCGTGGGTTCGAACCCCACTCCTGGTAAAATCGTTTTGACGCAAGTTCAGCCTGATCCAAGATCGTAGGAAATGATAAGACTGGGTCGCTCACATTGCTAAGGCGATGCAGAGCAAATACAAGCAGTTGTTAACTGGGAATCGAACCTAAAGTAGTACTTCAGCTGTGGGAGTTTCGCCAATAGGGTAGAATGGAGAGCTGTAAGCAATGAAATTCCAAGCACAATGTAGAATGTGAACATTAATAAAATGGCAAGTGGCACCGTGTACGTTTTGTTTTCATTCACAATGTGTGGAGATTTCCAGTAAATGAAGTGTAGGGGATATTCTGGAAATGAAAACAATGCAGAGCCACTGCAACGTCATATCGCCTCCTGCTGGTGTGAAAGGCGCACAGCTAGTAGAAGAAGGGTCTAACTAGGCACACTATCTAACAGACTATCTAGCAGACACCGAATTTGGGAGGACCTTACATATTGTTAAGACAACATGGCGTAATGTGCAACTGCTGCAAAAAAAGACACAATTAACGCTTACGGGTTGGTAAATAGGTTAGCCTACAATATTTTCCGAGGCTTTCAGAGTGTCGGTATGACCAGCAGGGAGCGCCAAAAGACTTGAGAAGCCCTGATTCTATTTCTATAGCAGCAGTTTCAGCAATCATCACATTTTATTTCGCTTGGATTGAAAGGATGTTTGAATAAAAATCTCCATTTATAACTTATATGTGACGTGGCCTATGTATCAGTTTTGTTAATCCCGACTGCTTTTTATTTAACTGTATTCATTTGTTAGCTCTCAAAACACTATTAAGATTTGATGTACAATGTTTGTATTGACAAAAACGCCATTATCCTGTCGCACTTTTAAGGCACTGGGTTATGCTTTGGACTATGTTAACTGTAAGCTTTGCAGTGGTAATAGCCTATTAAAGGTTTCATATGGGCCTCGTTTTATTATTGTACTTTTACTTTCATTACTTAAGTAGGCTATAGGCCTACTTGGGGCGTAAATGCTAAGCCTATATACTTTTAGACTTTAGGCATAGTTACTTGAACTTCTAGCAAAGTATTTTCTTGGTTGCGTATCTATACTTAAACGCAGTTGTGACTTTCAGGTATACGACGTAAATACCGATCAGCCAGACACTCTTTTTTTGTTCAAACCCGCTGCCACATCCCAAGTTCTATCCCAACGAGAGGGCACCACTTGTCCAAGTTGGTCGCCAGGGTGCGCGGTCACGTGACGGCGCTCGCGCCATGTTTCCATCTCTACGTTTGCAAAGTTTTTTCAACAGGCTTGCGCAGGCAGCAGGGAAGGGAAAGGTGGCTTGCAACAGGAACAAAGTTCGGGAAGGACTCGAAAAAAGCTGCATTTGCACCCGTTTTCCCGTCTACAACGGCGATACTTCAGAACCGGAACGCAATCCTATCCCTGCCGTGGTGGAGGAAAACAGCAGCTACTGTGGAGGAAGACATATTCTTTGACTTTTGATTGAGAATATCCCTCACAATACATTTTGGAGCACGTAGAACTGGAGGCTGGATGTGCGAGAGTCGGTGCTGATGTGTTTGAAAATGTCTTGAAGGCCGTGGCCAGGGGGACAGCAAAACGTGGATATAGCTCACTTTTCTTGCTGCTCCTTGCCGCTTTCTCCAAAACCCTTGGGAGACTTGTGGTCATACTCCGGGACTGTCACTAAGGTGGGAGTTTTATCAACATTTGATTAACCATTGTCAACAGCAAAATACATTGTCTCTTAGCGATCCATGATCAGAAGAAATTATGTTAGCTAAATCCTGATTCAATTGAATTAAGCTTTTTGCTAAAGTAACGTTTAAATATTTCAATCAGACGGATATATAGTTTTGACAAGTTTGTTTCCCATCCTGTATAGTGTGAAAGAGAATTTGTGTGAGTGTGTGTGTGTGACTGGGTGACCATGAGGGTGGGAGAAGGCAAGGGGTGGGCCACAAGAGTTTTGTGTGTCAAGAGTCAGCACGCAATAATCGTTCTCATGTTGGTGCTTACTGTGATGATAGGATTAAAACGACCCATGAGAGCCGAATTGAAAACGGCCCAGTGGACACGACAGGCCCACTGCGCGCACTGTAGCGGATCTACCTGTTTGACCAGGTGGAGCCAACATTTGATTCTAGCAGGGTGGAATGAAAATGCAGAAGGACTGGTGCAGTTTGATTCATTGAATCCATTGAAGTTTGCTGCCTCGCTGTTTTTTGGGAAGCTCTCTTGCGCGAATGGAGCTGCTGAGGGGAGGGGAAGGGGTATGGCATGGCTCGCCTCGCCTTCCCCTCGCGAGGGGAACTGAAATTGTAGCCAAATGGTTTTTATGTCTACTTTTAGGAGCTGACGTCACCTGCCTGACAGCGGCCGAGCTTGTTTATTTCACAGTCCTCTCCGTATAGTTCCTTTCATGGAGGTTTGCTTGAGCCCTTGTGCACGAGTACGAGCTGCTTCTCGCGCCAGGCGTCAGCCCTCAACATTCCACCATTATCGAAGTGACGTCACTCCTAAACTGACAGCTGGGCCCCTCAAAACTAAACTTGAGGACAGAGGTCTGTCTAGTCGAGGTGACCTGAGCTAAATTCATCCAGGCACGTATGTATATGTGTGAGTGAGAGACAAAGAAATGACTTAGAAGTGCAGTGCCACTCATCACCAAGTACTGTGTAGGCTACCTAGTTTTTTTTCCACAAAAAGCACCAGTGAAACACTTTTGCACTTTGACAATCCTTAGCAAGACTCCACCCGTGCTTCTCTGTAGATGTGGTAATGATAGCATTCCTGTGGAGTCACACTCAGCACCACCCATTCTCAGTGGCCAGCCGGTCACCTCAGCAACTGCCATGCCTCCATCTTTTCCCCCTCAGGCTGTGGGCCTCTATAGTCCACGCACACACACGCACACACACGCACACACACACACACACACTCTGTAATTGACCAAAGGGATTGGTTCTTCTCTTTTTTTTTTTTCTACCCATTCCTCTCTTCTCCTCTCCCTTTTCCTGCTCTGCGACTCTGTACTCCAGCCAGGCTTGGGAGTAAGGGTGGGGTACGGTGGTGTGGTGGTGGACGAGTTTGTCCAACCCCAAACGTCAGGCTGAGAGTATGCCAGTTCTTGGCAAGGCTGGAGATTCACAGGCAAAGATGGATGAGATGTATAGTGAGTTTCGGAGGAAATAATAGGGCTGGGCGATAAAAGTCATGCCCTAATCAGTTAGCGGTAGCGGCCAGTTCGCGAATTCGGTCTACTGCTGTCGTCCAGATAACTAATAACTGGTAAATACTGGTACTGCAATAACATTCAGTATACTACAGAGCATAATATCCTCTCCTCATCCCAGACAAGAGGTTGCCAGCTAGGTCGCCAATATCAGATGGGTGGAGGGTGGTGCAACAGGCCAAAATACATAGGGTAAGTGTACCATTTAAGCCCACCAAAATCTAAATTTCTATGTTTTTCATCGATATCAACACAGTTTGCCAGGGAAATACCTTATCAAACTGCAAGATTTACCTTTCATTTGACAAGGTATGCATTCATTTTTATCGATTTTAAAAATTATAATACAGATATTTTACAAA
>JASCQY010000048.1:8719094-8729537 GCA_030264315.1 Sardinella tawilis | reverse complement strand
TGTGTGTGTGTGTCTGTGTGTGTGTGTGCGTGTGCGTGTGCGTGTGCGTGTGCGTGTGTGTGTGTGTGTGTGTGTGTTAGAGAGAGAAAGAGGAGAGAGAAAGAGTATTTATACTACTGAAATGAAATATGCACATGCCTGTTTGTAACATGCGTGGGATGAGAGAGATTGTGATAGTGTGTGTGTGTCTGAGTGTGCACACACCCAGACTGACACACACACACACACACACACACACTTACACTAGCTCCCCTTACCGTATGTGCTCTACCGGATATGACAGGTTGGAAAATTACCTTTCACTATCCATTACTCTGCTGTGTGAAAGAGTGTGTGTGTGTGTGTGTGTGTGTGTGTGAGACAGTGACTGTGACAAAGACACATTACCTTAAACACCTGTCCTCCTCTGTGTGTGTGTGTGTGTGTGTGTGTGTAGGTATGACATTATGAACCTGCAGTATGTGGAACACACGGGTCGCTATGACTACATCAACGTGGGCATGTGGCATGAGGGCATGCTCAGTGTGGACGACGAGAAGCTCCTGATGAACCGAAGTGAGATGGTGCGTTCTGTCTGCAGCGAACCGTGTTCCAAAGGACAGATCAAGGTCAGTGTGTGTGTGTGTGTGTATGTGTGTGTGCGTGTGTGTATGATAGTGAGCTCTGTCTACAGCAAACCCTGCTCCAAAGAACCGATCAAGGTCAGTGGGTGTGTATTTGTTTATGTGTGTGTGTGTGTGTGCGTGCATGTGTGTTTTGTCATTTTGGGTTTTAGTTTGTGTGGTTTGTGGTTTTTGCCCAACTTTGTTCCCCAAATTTGCTATAACCTTTGAACTCTAACCTCTGACCCTGTGCAGGTGATCCGAAAAGGGGAGGTCAGCTGCTGCTGGATTTGTACCACCTGTAAGGACAATGAGATCGTGCAGGACGAGTTCACCTGTCGAGCTTGTGACCTGGGCTGGTGGCCGGACGAGGATCTGCAATGTAGGCTCATGCCTCCCCCCTCCGTCTCATCCAACCATTCATCCATTCATCCATCCATCCATCCATCAGTCTATACTTCAATGAACCCAGAATGTCAGTGAAGAGGATCAGAGGATCCTCCTGTTTGCCAGACAACAATACAGTATTCATCCATCCATCCATCCATCCATCCAACCATTCATCTGTCCATTCATCCTTTCATCCATCCACCCTTCAATCTATCTGTACTTTCATGAACCAAGGATCAGTGAAGAGTAGAAAGGTCCTTCTGTTTACCAAAACACTTATCTTACCATCCATCCATCCATCCATCTATTCATCCACATATTCATTACTCTGTTTTTCTTTCATTCTACCTTTCTATATGTTTAAAATGATGGTGTATACAAAAGCACAACTTAGCATCTATCTACAGTATCTATCTATCAATCTATCTATCTGTCTATCTATCTATCTATCCACTCCTCTTCTCTAAGATCTCTCTTTTCCACTCAAATGATTTTTCAATGGCTCAGTCCCCTCTCTATCCATCTATCCATTCATTCATCCTGCCATCCATGGTTTCATCCCTCCATCTGGTGGGTCAGTCATAGAGGATAAGAGGGGCATCAAGCCCATGGTCAAAGTGTTTGAGTTGTGTCCATTGTTTGTGTGTGTGTGTGTGTGTGTGTCTTCTTACTGTATGTGTGTGTGTTAATCAGTCATTTGTTCATCCATTTGTATCTATCCATCCATCCATCCATCCATCCATCCATCCATCCATCCGTCCGTGGCGGCCTTGAGAAGAAATGTGAGGACTGAGCGCCTGCCTGCCGGTGCGTCCGTGTGGTGGAGCTCGTTTAGACGAACACATTCCTTCCCTTTCATGCCCCTGGCCTCCGCCGTCAATGGTTTGTCTGGCTCAGCCTCTCTCAATGCCACTCAGAGGCATCAGTCCTGTCTGTTCACTTTCACTTCAGCTCTTTTCATTCCCTCAGCCTTGTCCTTCGCTCCCTCTGCTTTTTAGAATAAAAAATAATAATAAAAATAATAATAATCTGTCCTCTTCTTTCTCCCTCTCTCTTTTTTCTTCTTTCTTCTCCTTTCTTTTCTCTGCTCCTTCTTCCCAGAACCTGTCTTTATCTTTTACAACATTCTGTACTGTCACACCTTGTCCCTCTCTTTCCTCCTCTCCCTTTGGTCCCTCCATCTCTCTCTCTTTTCTTCTCTTGCCCGGCTCCTTCCATCCTTCCATCTTTGTCATGCCTTGCTCTTTCTCTTTTCCTCTCTGTAAGTTTTTTTTCACATTCATTTGAATGATTTGGATTCAGTATTGCTGTATTAGTATGACTGGGGGGATGTTTAACATACAGGTAGTACATGCATAGAGAAAAAATAAAACATAACATGAACTTGTAAAAAGAACCGAAATACATAACGGGGGCCGGAGCATAGTAACGGAGCATAGTAACGGAGATGAATAGTAACATGACTAAAATTACATTTACATACACTCACACATGACACACGTCACACACACACACACCTGATGGTATTTTCAATTTATCACTCACTCTCCCTCTCTCTCACTCTTTCAGTCTGTGAGCCGCTGCCCCTGAAGTATCTGGAGTGGAGCGCTGTGGAGTCCATTGTGGCGGTGGTCTTCTCCTGCCTGGGCATCCTGGTGACGCTCTTCGTCGGCTTCATCTTCATCCAGTACCGAGACACGCCCGTGGTCAAGTCCTCCAGCCGCGAGCTCTGCTACATCATCCTAGCTGGCATCCTAATGGGCTACATCTGCCCATTTACCCTCATCGCCCGGCCCACGGTGAGTGTGTGTGTGTGTGCGTGTGTGTGTGCATACGTCTTTGTGTGTGGATGTGCATATGTGTATGTTTGTATGTCTGTATGTACAGTATGTTTGTATGATGTGATGTGTGTGTGTGTGTATGAAGTGTGTTTGTGTCTGTGAATGAAGTCTTTATTTTTACCACTCATTGCTTTATTGCCCTGAAACACAGACACACACACACACACACACACTCACACAGACACACTAAATTCCCCCGTTTATTCTACCCTTCAAATGTTCCATCTGTCCCTCCTTGTTCCAGGTGGCGTCGTGTTACCTGCAGCGCCTCCTAGTGGGCCTCTCCTCGGCCATGTGCTACTCGGCGCTGGTCACCAAGACCAACCGCATCGCCCGCATCCTGGCGGGCAGCAAGAAGAAGATCTGCACGCGCAAGCCTCGCTTCATGAGCGCCTGGGCCCAGGTAGTCATCGCCTTCGTCCTCATCAGCTTCCAACTGACCCTGGAGGTGACCCTCATCATCCTGGAGCCGCCCGAGCCCGTCAAGTCCTACCCGTCCATCCGGGAGGTCTTCCTCATCTGCAATACCTCCAACGTGGGCATGGTGGCGCCGCTGGGCTACAACGGCCTGCTCATCCTCAGCTGCACCTACTACGCCTTCAAGACGCGGAACGTGCCGGCGAACTTTAACGAGGCCAAGTACATCGCCTTCACCATGTACACCACCTGCATCATCTGGCTGGCGTTCGTGCCCATCTACTTTGGCTCCAACTACAAGATCATCACCACCTCCTTCTCCGTCAGCCTGAGTGTTACTGTGGCGCTGGGCTGCATGTTCACGCCCAAGATGTACATCATCATCGTCAAGCCCGAGCGCAACGTCCGCAGCGCCTTCACAACATCCGACGTGGTGCGCATGCACGTGGGCGACGGCAAGACGGCCTGCCGCCGCAACAACAGCATCCTCAACATCTTCCGACGCAAGAAGACCAATAACAACACATCCACCGCCCCACCGGCGACCTCGGCCAATCCCGGTAGTGGAAAGTGAGTGACGAGCGGGCACCTTAGCCAATCATTAACTGGGAGGGATGAGGGTAGGGGCGGGCCAGGGAGAGTAAGGCTCAGTAACTGTTTATGCAGACGGTGTATCAAATGCTGTTAAAGGTCAGCTTGTTATTTTTCTGAACCCTACAAGCACACACATGCACCCATAAAAATGGACATAAACACATATAAAAACACACACCTTTCATTTTACAAATTAATTTTTCACACGGTTGCCCTTATGCAGGAAACACACTTAGTAGAACACAGTGCATATATGTTGAACAGGCTTTGAGGAATTTGTCTGTGAGTGTGTACATATGTTCATGCATATCTGCATTTACTGTATATGTATGTGTGATTGTTTGTGCATATTAGAGTGTTGGGAGTGTGTATGAGCGTTCAAAAGTGTGTGTGTGTGTGTGTGTTATGGCCCGATTTGTGTTACGGCTAATGTGTGTTTATGTGCATGTGAGTGCTGTGAATGCGTATGAGTATTCAAGTTCGTGTGTGTGCGTGTGTTGATGTACATGTGAGAGCTGTGAATGTGTGTGTGTGTAGAGTGCATGTGTATGTGCGTGTGTGTGTGCACTTGTGTGTGTTTAAGCTCATCTCTGACCATCATTCTGCCATGTTTCTCTCTCCCTGCTGCCAAATGGAGTGTCGGGAGTTGTTTGTTCAGAGAAGAAGACACCACTCCCTCTCTCTTTCTCTCCATCCCTCTTTCTCTTATTTTGTCTTTCATCTGCTTGATTTTCTCTCCTCCTCTCTGTCCCCTCTTGCATCTGTTCTTCTCAGCTTACTTCATGCGTTTTCTCTCTCCGTTGTCCAATCAGAGGGCGCTTATTTTCGGGTCGTCTCTGGAAATGTCCGACATATTTCAGCAGATTTCATTCCATTTCAGTGTGTGGGAATGGGTCAGAAGTGGCAGGGCAGGGAGAGAGACATATGATGCTCATTAAGATTCATAAGGCTTTATAAGGCTTCATAAGCTCCGTATGCAGGAACAGTGCATGAGAAACAATGCAGAGCCTTGTGCTTTAAAGAGCAGACTAATCACACTGATGAAGATAAGTACGTGTTCAGCTATAAGCATTACCATATTTACTTAAATAGGGGTCGCTCATTATTCTTTTGTGTTTTGCGGAAGATAATACTTTGCTACCGTATTTACTTAAAAAGTGGTTGCTCATTGTTGATGTTTTCCTGCCCAGTGAAGAACTTTTAACAATGAGACAATTTAATAGTCACTCACTCAGGCTAAATTTGCAATGAAAAATTAACATTTAGGAAAAATAGACGCACCACAAATACCTCATCTTACTTTTCACCTGAACCAATCGCTAATGTTAGTTCTGTGAGCGATTTAAAATGGCTGCTGCAAAAGACTCAACTCAAAGACATTAACGTTGCATTACCACAACCTGGTTAAATAACCACTGCCAATTTAAAATGGCGCCTTGAGAAAGGAGGTCAGAGACAGCTAATTAAAATCTCCATTTATCCCAGTAGTACTGTAATGTTCAGGTGTGTGCTGCAATTCATTTTCCACTTTGCCCTGTAGGAGGGAATTGTCATTATCAAATAAGGCCATCATGATAATATTTCTATGACTTGAATAACTCGTTCTTAAAGCTTTTTTGTTCCATATGCGCACAAATTTGCTGTGTGATATGCATTCACAATGACCTTATTTGGGTAAATATTTAAGTGAATATGGTAGCTTGACAGAAAACAGAGACAAGCACACACACACACAGACAGAGACACACACTCACATTTACAGGAACGCAGTGCAAAAGTTGGCTGTGTCTGTTTGCCTTTTGCGTAACTAACCTCTGACATTAATCCTTCTCCTTATTGTACTTATTGAGAGGGGAACACCAGACGAGTTGCCTGTTAAAGCCGCCTTGTGCAATAGGCTCATTTCCTCTTTAAAAGATCTCCTCCACCTCTCACTCGCACAGCTACAGTACATTTAATTGGAGCTCAGTTCAGTTCAATAGTGTGAAGTGCTGCAGTACCTTCACTTTAGTCCCCTTCACTTCAAAAACAGAACTTCCCTCAGAGATTAAGATGGCATCTATCTACAGTATTATGTCAATGCATTCCAGATGTGGCCAAACCTTTTTGTTTGTGGAACACATACTGAAATACCTTAGCTGCCAAGGGCCCAAGCTAAATTAAAAACACCTACTTACATCCAGCTAGAAGTGATAAGAGTGACTGTATTTTAGATCAGAAAAGCCCCATTGTCTCTAAAACATTATGGATGATGCTGCAGTGCTTAACTATTGCCAAGCTTTTCTCACTGACTTACAAAAGAGATCGTCAGGCCACAATTGGCACCTGGCCATAGTTTGGTCATCCCTATTACCTATTCTGTTAAATGAATTGTTGTGCCTCACAATAACAGGACCTTTTAAATTTTATCGACAACTACAACTCTCATACTTATCTTGTCATCTACAGCCAACCTGTTTTGTGGTCCCCTCCCTGCTTGCTATGACACTAATAATTAATGACCCTAATTGGACTAATGATGATGGTGACTCATGATAATGATGATACTGGTGATGTTGTTGATGACTGTTTGCTTGTTTGTTTGGTTGGAGAGTAACCTGGGGTCTCTGTCTCATTCGTAGTTCTAATGGAAAGTCTGTGTGCTGGTCTGACTCAGGTGGCAGACCACAGACGACTCCACAGCCGACGCCCCAGCCCCCCCGCCAGTCTGTGTGTGCGACGAGACCAGTGCCCCCCCAAAGCCAGACGGCAATCATCCGGCCCCTAACTAGCTCCCAAACCACCCCACGCACACCTGCTTCTAGCCACCACCCCCAGCAAGAACACAAGACCTCGCAGGAGGACCAGGGGACGATGCCATCGCACCCCCATCACACGGTTGATGTGACCCAGGAGGAAGGAGGGACACTCTCTGATTTGCCTGTCAAGATGGAGGAACGTACTAGCGACGAGCAGCAGAGGGGATCACTGGACACACTAAGCACTAATGTCCCCACAGATCACCTATTGGTTGCCACCTCTGACGAGCCGTCACTGACCAATCAAATGTCTCTTTTTATGGATGGAGGCGGGGCCTTTGACCTCATGGAGGACTTCCTGTCTGAGGAGGAAGAGGCGGAGTCTCAGAGCAAGATGACTCTGCTGACCCCGCCATCTCCCTTCAGAGACATCTCGAGGCCCGGGTCACCCGTCTCCCACGGAAACGACCTCTGCTCCTCTGATGTCCTGCTCCCTGGCACCATCACTCAGATTCACTGTAGGCACAGCTCCTCGACTCTCTGAGTCTCGCAAGCACTTGCCAATCGATCGATTATAAACCCATTAACGTGACATTCGTCTTCAACTCGATTGAATAATTCATGTTGTGATATCCTTTTGGCGGCTCGCCAAGTCTTGTCCATGTAATGGCCTGAGAGACTGGTCCGAATGGAGAGATGACACATCATGTCAGGGTAAAGAGTAAAGACTTGAACTGGACTCGAGGAAAGAAAAACGGAAGGTGCAATAGATGTAACATGTTAAGATGGAACGCTGTTTTTGCCTCAAGGACTGTTGACCTTTGAAGCCCCCTCCCCTTTTTGGTTCTGCTTGGGCTGACTGCCTTACATCTTATTGAAAACAAACTGATTGCCGGTATAGCCTACTGCTAACGAGCATTGCTAACAAGCACACACGCACACACACACACACACACACACACAGACACACACAGACACACACACACACACACTCGAACACAGAAGCACACAGGAATAAGTGTGTACTCAAAAGTCCTCTATTGCACAGTCACCCTGTACCCAATAACTTTTTGTAGGTCGTATTTCAGTGAATGGGACTTGATTGTACTGTTAAATCATTGGTTTCTGTCCCAAGGTTCGATCAGGACTCATTGGTTGAACTACTCAGAAGGAAAGAATTGTCTTTTGTTATGTGATACTATAATATTCCTTGTCTAGTCTGTTCAGAGAAAAGCATTTTCGGACGTTTGTATACCGTTCAGCCTTGCGCCTTTTCCACATCAGTGGTCAGTTTGTACCATAAATGTTTGTACAATATGATTAGAATGTTACATATTTATACATTTGAAATGTGTCTTTCAAAATATTGTGAAAGTTTTTTTTTTCCTTTTGCTTTTGATGCTGGATAGAGTTGCAGAAACCAATTAAGCTGTGCTTTCTTTCAGAAATGTTTATGAAATTAAATGGGCTAGTTGCTTCTAGTGGTAAGATGTTGCGTCAACAGTAAAACAAGCTTTGATTGATTCTGTAATTTTAAAAATCTGTACTAGTTCATTGAATTAGAATTTATAGAAGTCCTAGGACGCAACCTCTCCAGTAAAGAAACATTCGTGTAACAAGCTATCATAGCTGTAGGCTTATATGGAAATGTTTGTTACTGTCTTTTAGTGGGGTTAAATTATTTAGTATAGGTTATGTGAGGTAATTAAAGTAATCATTTCATTGTCATTTTGGACAGTTTTTAACAAGACAATCTGATGCTGTAAAATAAAACTTTTATAGTTACTTTTTGGTCAGTGAATTATTCTATACAGTCGCGCTACTGATTCTTTCATTGCTGTAAGCTAGTGGTAGTCAAGCCTATTGTTATTTAAAACTCGTTTAAGGCGTTGACATACGCCTGGACCATGCTCTTGGTCAGTATACTGTAATAATGTGTCTCGTGAGTGCGTCGTCCTCGCCTACGGCAGACTCCCGCCTGGTGGACGCGCGGCTCCCCTCTGCGCTCAACCGCGGAGAGAAGGAGGAAAAAATGAGCGAAAGAAAAAGTTTATCAGAGACTAGACATTTCCGGTCCTGTGACTTATCAGGTGGTTGTTGGGTAGGAGGAGAGGAGAGGAGTGGGGCACACTGCTTTCTGTTCCCTCAACACTACCCTGACGGGCCGCTGACTGCATAATCGCTCTCACTAAAACTGAAAAGGAGGAAGTAACAGAACTTTTTTCAAAGTTTGTGAAACCTTTTCCTCCTTCAACTGTTACCGGAGTTGTTGCGTGCCATGGCTGGAGGTTCAGTTACGGAATGTAAGGAATACTTATTTAAAGTGTTGGTAATAGGCGAACTGGGGGTGGGGAAGACCAGCATCATCAAGCGGTACGTTCACCAACTCTTCTCCCAACACTACCGGGCAACCATCGGCGTGGATTTCGCCCTGAAAGTAATTAACTGGGACAGTAAAACACTCGTCAGACTGCAACTGTGGGACATAGCAGGTAAGAGGTCTCACCTAACTGAAACTATCTGTCGCCTACCTGAATGCCAAACGTCACCAGACTGACATCTTGTAACAGGTATTGCCCTGTGTGAGAGAGCGTGTCCCGTGCGTTGTTGTAGGCTATAGCATACTCAAGTTGGGTAGACTACTTTACGCAGTTGGGAAGGTTTGCAGTGAGGGATGCACAGAATTCCTTTCCCGAAAACACGAAGTCACGAGTTCTATAGCCTAACTAGAAAAGACATACCATTTAGGCTTATTATTGTGTTTTGTGTGTTTTATCTAAAACACCAGAGACAACAATCTAACAGCTGTGTATGTTTAAAACTGTGCGTTTTTAACTTAATACCTCGATCTGCCGAGAAGACAACCGAGCCTCTGAGTGTTTTGGTGTGGAGTTGTGATCACGTTAGCGAGGATAATTAACAACGAAATGTAGGTCATGTTATCAGGCACAACGCCAGCGCACGCGAGAGAGGGAGGGGATGGTGGATAGAAGAACACATTGAAAGCGCGATCAAAATAAAAGCAAAGAAAGAAAAAGCAGACTTCCGGACAAGAAAGAAGAATGTAGAATAGAAGAAGAACGCAGCATTCTTACAAGTTGAATTGCTTTCGCGGGCTCATGCCAAAGTCGAGAGCAGCTCGCCTCGCGCTCACGGGCTTCACCTCTTGTGTCCTGCCAGAGCGCACAGCCAATAGTGCAGTTCAATTAAAGCCAACTCGTGCGACCCGATTAGCAAAGTCTCGCTCTGTTAGGCTCTCCCTTGGATCGCGATGAGAGATTATTGCAGAAGGGTCTTTTTGGGCTAATGGATTGGCCTACACTTTTTAAAGTGTTAATGTGCGCATGCATGTGAGAGAGAGCGAGACAGTGTGTGTATCCGTTTGATTTGTAGAGAGTGAGACAGTGTGTGTATGCGATTGAATTTTAGAGAGCTAGACTGTGTGTGTGTGTGTGTGTGTGTGTGTGTGGTTCAACCTGTGTATGATTTCATAACATCAGGACAGGATGTCACCAAGGCATACATGGGTGGAGCATTCGTTCAGGAACAAAAACTCGACAGTCACTTGTCATCCCAGGTAGAACATGACTCAGCTAAAGCCTGTCACATGTATAGGGGCATCAAAGTTCTCTCTCCTTCTCCACCCCACCACATGTCCAGATGTCTTATAAGTGCTCCTTTGTGTGACTAGGCACAGACTAGTTAGGCTATCCATTAACTACACTGTAAAAACTAATTTGTAATGCTTACTTGAAAAATGGGTGGAAACCCGTTGCCTCAAACAAGGTGAGTAATGTAACTGTTTCTTTCCAAGTTATGTTTACTTTACATCTATAAGTAACCTTTACTCACAAGAAAGTA
>JASCQY010000048.1:8494513-8509927 GCA_030264315.1 Sardinella tawilis | reverse complement strand
GTGTGTGTGTGTGTGTGTGTGTGTGTGTGTGTGTGTGTGTGTGTGTGTGTGTGTGTGAGAAAGAGAGAGAGAGAGAGTACATATGTGCGTGTGTGTGTGTGTCTGTGTGTGTGTGTCTGTATGTAGGCCCACATGTGTGTGTGTGTGTACATGTACATGTATAAGTGTGAGTATTGTGTGTGTGTGTGTGTGTGTGTATGTGTGTGAGAGAGTATACTGTATGTAGGCCTATGTGTGTGTGTGTGTGTGTGTGTGTGTGTGTGTGTGTGTGTGTGTGTGTGTGAGAGAGAGAGTATACTGTATGTAGGCCTACGTGTGTGTGTGTGTGTGTGTGTGTTTGAGGGGGGAGTGTTAGACAAACAACAGAGGGAAGCGGAGGACAAAGGCAGAGGGGGAAAGAGAAAGGAAGCGAGAGAAAGGGAACAGTAGCGGCCAATTCTGGCACTGTCCAGGTCCCCCGGCCACACGGTGAGCGGCGCCTGTGATTGTTCAACCATACAAAAGGTACCCATGTGGAGAGAGTGATGGAGAGAAACAGGGAGAGAGAGGGAGAGAGAAAAGTGAGTGAGAGAAAGAGAGAGATAGCGAGTGTATAGTGAGCGAGTGAGTATCAGAAAGAGAGAGAGAGTGAGAGAGAGAGAGTGGTGGTGGGGGCTGTTTGAATGGACTGGTTCGAATGTTCTGTAAGACAGCTCACAGGATGTGATGCAATTGCCTATCAAAAGAGACCAAAGCCCCCACCTCACTGACACCCCCCCCCTCCCAAACACACACAAACAGAAACACAAACACAGAGATACCATCACACCCCCCCACAACCACCCACCCCAACCCCATCCTACCCATCACCCCCCAACACAAACCTTCCACCAAGAGGTTCTAGAATTGAACCTATCTGTTTAGAGTACTACCCTGTCAGCAAATCACTAATAAAAAAACAAGTCTATGCATAATGTTACCTCCTGCTTGTGTCGTGTAAAATCTATTGAGCAGAGAGCTGAAAAACGTAGTGCACAGACTCCAATGCATGGAAAACATCTAACCAGCGTTGTTAAGTACTTCAGCTCCATGTTTGTTTAAAGTAAATTTAACCTCATTAAATCATTAGAGCTAGTTTCTAATTAACTTTTTACATGTGAAAACTGTTTAGACTTTAAACTTGTACTCCTGTGTAATTTGCATTTAATTATATACAGTCTACTAAAAATATAAACCTGTCATTTGAAACTTTTCTTCTTTTTTTTAAATCTGAAGCTGTAAAAAGCAGTTGTTAAAGTCTAAAATGTTACTTTGTTAGCCGTAAATAAAAGTGAAAAATAACACAGGGCACAGTGGGGACTCCCCTAATACAGAGCGAAGGGGAGAGCTGCCCTCCGTGAGACAGGCTGGGCTCCGGCAGGGTTATCTGGCCCTTCCTGAGATGGTGCAAAGGGACACTGTGACAACAAACCAAAGGCAGCACCCTGCCCTCCCACAGGAACAAGGCCCCGATGATCAAACGAGATGCCCAGGACATAAAGCGCTTAACAACTTCCTCTCTCTCTCTCTCTCTCTCTCTCTCTCTCTGGGAGTGTGATGTAATACACTTACAGAATAGCTAGTTAATTCTACACTGCACGATACCATTACAGAATATAGAAGCTATTCTTCTTCTGGGAAAGAAAACTAGCCCTTAAAAATGTCACTTGGCCTGTATGCTAAACATTTTGAAAGTAGCTGTTTGAACATAATGATTTATTATTGCTGGGGAATAGTTCAGCTTTCATAGATGGACTCATTTTTACCAAAGCCATTTTGTCTTTGTATGTTGGTTCTTTTTTTTTACTAGGATATGTCTTGCAAAAATTTGTAATGAAAATACTGATTGTAAATTGAATTCTGTATTAAGGTGCTGTTGTATGAAGTGATGTAGGGACTGACTAACCATGGCATCAGCCGTCCGATTTTTGTCCATCTGCTCTTGGTGATGAAGAAGCCAACGACGGGGTCAGTGATGGCCCCCCAGGCCTTCCCGATGAAGAGGACCATGGACGCCTGGAAAGGGTTTATCTGCAAGGGACACATGGTTGGTCAGCAACAACCCGAGGAAGCTACTGCCCAGATTACGCACCCAGACAATCTACACACACCCCTAAGGAAGATTCTATTGACAAACTCAAGAATCAATTTCTACTTTAACAGTTGTAGGCTAGAACCCAAATGAAAGAATTAAAGAAATGCCTGAAGTGATACACAGAGAAAATTCGGGCTAATGCAGTCTAGGAATTTCATCTGGTCACCTGGGCAACGTCCAGCAGGAAAATCTGCAGGAAGAATGCAGTGGCACTTCCTGCAACCTGATTGGGTGCTCCTCCGATGGCGAAACATAGCTTACTGCTCACCGAGAGCTTCTGTTCCACAAGGGTCTAGAAGGACACAGAATCAGAAAACAATTGGCATTGGTTAGGATAACTACAGACAAGAGGATGGATATATGATTACTTACATATAGCTTAATTATATATATTTATCCAAAAGGAATAGTCACTTATTCAATATTTACTTTTACATGACTATACACAGGCCTATATCTGAAGCATATAAAGCACTTCAGTTCTCTCACAGGCCCAGAGAGAGCTTGATAGAGCTATCAAAACCTTTTGATGAGGGCGCCGTTTTTACAAGGTCACAAAAATTATAAGCCTTTGGCGTTAATTATTCACTGAAAATATAATTACAGATCTGAGGGGGAAAAAAAGAAGAAATATTTGAGATTCCTTGAAAGCTTTTTGATCGTGGGGAAGATGGGCGACGAAGACGACTGTGGAAGATAAGGTTTCACTTTTGGCCTTAAAGATCAAGCTTAAGCGAGACCTCTGCACACTCGCTCAAAACCACAAACGACTCCAAGATGAAGGCGAGGGTTTTTGGCGACCATGTGCCGAGACGCCACAGCTCCCCACCGCGGACTCCGTTAACTCGGCGGTGATAAATCACAGGGGTTACATCAAAGCTAGCTACTTCACAGACATCCTCTCGAGAGAACTCCCCAGGCATGATAATGGCTCCCCCGTGGGTGTTCTTGAGACGATATGAACATCATCTGTCTTTGTGCTTCGGAGAAAACTTGGCGTTAATCCACCCCAATCCCAATCTCACCCACCCCTCAAGGCCCCTCGACAGTACCACCCTCCGCCTCCACACCCACTTCAGACACCGCCCCTCCCCCACCCTCACCCCCAGCCTCACCGGCTCCAAATGAGTGACCACATCGGTGGCAGAAGCTTATCATCAGACCCCTTCCCCTCCCGGTGCCCGGCGGCCATTATGAAATAGGCTCCTGCTGGGCTTGGCAGAGGGGCTGCTGAGGCTGATGTGTGAGACAGACGGGAGGAACAGCGATAGAGATAAACCTCTGGCTGTGCCTGGCTTAGGCTACAGTTTGGGTGACACTGAAACACACACACGCGCGCACACACACACACACACACACACACACACACAACCACATAGACAAACACACTGAAACACACACACACACACACACACACACACACAGACACACACAAGCACATAGACAAACACACTGAAACACACACATACACATACACACACACACACACACACACAAACAAACACACACAAACAAACACACACACTGAATATACACACACAGATAAATGTTGGCCTCACCCACCACAGGAAAGATCCTGGGTGGAGAAAGATTTTCTAGGGTTCCCATTCCAGCTCATGTCAGCAATGTCCTGTGTGCCCACTTCTGTGATATTTATTTAATGTTACATTAGGGAGCATTTATTAGTGCTTCCAGTGATCAAAATATAAACATAAACACGTGTCACACATTAAAGAGATGGCAAACCTCTGTCTGAAAATAAGACTTTTCTGTGGATTTGTCTGAGTAACTTGTCTGTGTGTGTGTGTGTGTGCGTGTGTGTGTGAGTGTGTCTGTGAGCGTGTGTGTGTGTGTGTGTGTGAAAGAGAAGCGGGCGAGAGAAAGTGTTTATACTGGGGGTGGGGGAGTGTCATGACACATGAAAGGACACACTAACCACTGCTCAGGATTCCCTTCTACTTATGTCTAGTTATGAGAGACCACAGAACGCCTCTCCTCTAACACTAACAGTACACACACACACACACGCACGCGCACACACACACACACACACACACACACACATCCGCACACACACACACACAGGCATACAGAACAACATGCTTAACCTCCAGTCTTCCTCCTTAATCTTCCAGGAAATAAATACATCCTCACCTTCATTTGCTCAGCACTGAGAGAACTCAATCTCTCTCTCTCTCTCTCTCTCTCTCTTTCCTCTCTTCACTCTTCTCTTCTCCCACTTTCTTTCCAACTCTCTCCTTTCCTCTTCTCCACCTTTAGCTCCACTTTTCCCTTTTCATTTCTTTTCTCCTTTCCTCTCCTCTTCCCATCTCTCTTCTGCTTAGTTTCTCTCCTCGCCTAACCTCTCTTCTACCCTCAACTCCTCTTGCTTTTTCTCTTGTTTTTTTCCTGTCCTCTCTTGCTCTTCCCCATCTCCTGTCCTCTCCCTTCTCCTCCTCTCATCCCCCTCCCCCATCCTCACATCTCATCCCCCCCTCCTCTCCTCCAATCCTCCCCCTCTCTAAGGACCTCTCCTCTCCTCTTCTCTCCCCCTCCTCTCTCCTCTCCCCTCCTCTCCTCTCCCAGCCCTGGGGCTCCTGGATGGCAGCGCTCTGAACTCCACAGCTAACCACCACTAAGGCCAGAGAGTCAATCCCGTTCTTCAAAAGAAACTCTAATTAACTGGTTGGGTTTTTTTCTCTCTCTCTCTCTTTCTTTCTCTCTTTCTCTCTCTCTCTTTCTATCTCTCTTCATTTCCTCCCTTTATGTTTCTCCCTCATTCTCTCCTTTCCTCCCTTTAACAGCTGTTAAAAAAATGAATGGCTTCCACATTCACAATTACCAGGAGGAGGTCTGTGAGTAATCATTTCAAATACGGGGATTGCTTGAGCTCCAGACGGTTCAAAAGACCAGGAGACACAGTCAGACAGACAGAGAAAGTCAGAGAGAGAGAGAGAGAGAGAGAGAGAGAGAGACAAAAAGAGAAAAAGAAAGGGAATGAGGGCAAGTGAACAAAAAGGAAGAGACAGAGAGAGAGGGAAAAATCACAGAGCGAATGATAAATAGTAAAAGAAAGAGACAGCCAGGGGAAAAGAGAAAGGGCAAAACAGCAAAACATTATGCGAGAAAGAGAAAGAAAGAGAGAGAGGGACAGAGAAAAAAAGGCAAGCGCACACGAAAGAGAGATAGAAAAAGAGTGTGTATGTGTGTGTGTTTCATGGTCAAGTTATACTTCAACAGCACTCTTGAATACCAAAATGTCTGTCAGACGCTGAGACGAGCTGTGCCCTGCTCTGCCCTGCCCTGCCCTGCCCTACTCTGCTGTGCTGTGCTCCTCTCCGCTGTGCTCCGCTGGCGCTGGGGGTCTTAAGGAGCTGCAGTGGCCTCATGGCCGCCCTGCTTTGAGTGTCTGGACTGAGGAATGCGTCTGTTTCTGCCTCCATGCTACACAGCAGCCCAAACACAGGTGCGCTCACAGAGAATTCTTGGGTCCGTTGTCTGTTGGCACAGTGTGTACAGACAAAGGGGAGATGAGGGATGACACAGCATCAGCGAAAGTCCATTTAAATGGACCGTTTTGGGGACGGTTCTTTGAGCAACACCACTGTCTGAGGATGGCTCACTGAAATGCCCTTGATGATATTATGAGGCTACAAATTCAGATATTAGCATTAGATTATATTATCAAAATGCTATGTTGATATTCTAATAGGCTATTTTTAGGAAATTTTAGACTCTCTGATTTTCTTCATTAGTCTGAAACACCAAATAATAATCTGATTCTGCACTGAAAAACGGGTGTCTTTGTCTGGAAAACTTTAGCATGACTGATCTTTGTTAATGACTTTACTACATACAGCAGGCAAGCATCTATTGGCTATTTAGGCTAGTAATTTTCTCCTAACTTCGCCATGGAAACCTGAAGTGTCACTATGACAGCAGTGTGACATCAGTACTCCCTTCATCTACTGCCATCACTGTCGTCATGGCCACAGTGCAGACTTGCCTATAGTATCAGTGCCATTCAAGACTATGGAGGGTGGGCACTTCCACGCACCCACACGGCACAGGCCCAGACCAATATCAGTGCCATTCAAGGGCAAAGGGGGCCACTTCCCTTCGCACTAAATAAGTGTTTGCCACACTCTGTGCACTGGGCACATAAACAGGATATCCTCTGGCGTCTGGGCCAGCCTGCCAGCATTCCCTGTTTACTACTCAATATAAGGCACACGGTGCATTACCCTCAGGTCAGAGTTTTCTGCTAACTAGCCTCAATAAAATAAAACTACGTATTGAGGATACATGTGTATAAACTGCACCCTTGTATCCATCAGAGTTTACGAAACATAACTTATTGAATCCGAATCAGATCATGATTTCATGAGAAAGCGGAATGATGAAGAGAAATGTGTTGCCATGTACAGTATAATGGTCCCCCATGAATTAACTTCACAGATGGAGACTTTTCTATCTGTTAATTTTGATGAATAATCATGAAATTGCTGGAAATAGAAGCCAGTGAAGCTAAGTTCCCCCCCAGTAATAGTAATGGTTTAGGGGACTCCATCCCATGACCTGAAACGGTCACTAAAACAAGCATCGCGGACTCTGGATTCTGATTCCGGAAATTTTGGGCACTCGGACGAAATCCAAAAACGGGACACATGCTGCCATGCTGGGGGCATTAAGCTCCACCTCCAGTGTCTTTGCAGCGATACCTTGAATCTGATTCCCCCGAATGCTTTCACTTGAACTTTGCCATTGTCTCCCTCAGCAGATTGCTAGTGCGCACAGAGCCTGGGGACAAATCTGGTTAGATAAAATGATAAGCAGTTTAAGGGTTTATCATAAGCGGGATTTGTCCTTGCCGTTTTTTGATTTGATGTCACAGAATGACTTCATCCAGCGCTGTTATGTAAACGCATACATACTGTATAGCTTCTGTCAGAAAGCTTCACGGTCAAGATGGCGAATAGCACAATGCACAATGTATGGCATTAATGGTGGACTTGAACTTAATGCATGATGACTGGGTGCTGAAATCAAAGAAAGCATCACTTGTATTAACAGATGTTTTCACTTAGTGGACATACACTCAACCAGATTATGAAACAGAGGTCTAATGTGGTCTTAAGGGATTAAAAACCACACAAATGTTGACGTGCCAACAGGCACCAGCGCGGCTCACCAGGCACAGCATGCCAGCGCACCGACTGGGAAAACCTCAGCAGTACGCACACACACACACACACACACACACACCCAGGGTTTTCACACTCTGAGAGAAAGAGAAACAGAAACACACACACACACACACACACACATTTAGAGGACTGACTGGGGAGTAATCTCCAGAGAGACTTTTAGTTTTCACACTGAGAGTAACACACACACACACACACACACACACACACACACACACACACAAACAAACTCACTTGTTACTACTAATACCTCCAGAGCTGTCTCAACTGTACCACAGAATCAGCCATCAACCCACCACTCCCGCTCACTCTCCCTCACACAGGCTGGCGTGGCTCCCCTCCCTCCCTTACTGCTGCAGGCCTGACCCTTCGCCTTCCTTACTGCCACTGGGCCATCCTCTGCCTTCATTACCTTTAGCAATATCATTACATACACACCCTTTATACAGTATAATAATTACTACTAGCACAGCATCTACCGGCTTAGCATAACATCACATCAGCTACTGCAGTATTTAATTAGGCTAGAGAGAAACATCCCCTATGTCAGCATGGCCATCATTTCATTAAGAGTAGAAACATTAGACAGATCCACACTGCATCATCACTACAGCAAAGCCTTGACTATTTTATTACGTCAAATCATAATTTTATTATGTCAAATCATTATGTGACGTAATAAAATCACGTAATGATTTACTTCTACTTCAATACTGTAATATCTGCCATCTCATTTCTGGGGCATATAAATATACAAACGTCAATTGCATAATCTCTACTGTTAACCAACCATCATTCATCATTTATTGTTTCTCATTTTCATTTCTGGTAACATTACATCAACTGCCAATATTGAAACACTATTAAAGGAGTTATCCGGAGTGAATTAAACCGAAGGCCTTTTGTGTGAGGCTACCGAGTGCTGTCGATAGGTATAGGAACGACAGCAGTAGGTACAACGTGGACCGAAAACGTGAACTGGCCGCTACCGCTAACTGATTAGAGCATATGAAAACGAAACCATAGCGAAAAAGATATGCCCTAATCAGTTAGCGGTAGCGGCTTGTTTGCGAATTCAGTCTACGTTGTACCTACTGCTGTCATTCTGATACCTATCGACAGCACTCAGACAACAGGGCTTCGGTTTGATTCACTCTGGATAACTCCTTGAAAACATCCTCTATTTTTATACTTAGCCTAAATACACATCATCATTAATATTAAAAAATGCCTGCAATCGGTTACATCATCATCAACAAATTACAACATCAGCTATTACATTGTCACTAAAGCATGCGCCACAATACTATTAATATAACCCATATGCTTGTGCTATGTTTTCAAAGGGGTTGAGGTGTCCTCATTTTTTTGCGACTGGTACCCCCCCCCCCCCCTCCCCCCCTCCCCGCTCCCCCTTCTGCCATGGACACTGGCACCCTTAGCAACAGCTTATGTCATCTAGAACAAGCCCAGCCACTGCATATCTTGTGCTACTGAGGTTCTGGTTTACAGTAGTTCCACCGTAAAAAAAAAACACTAAGTCATCAGTAGATACTGTATTAGGATGGTGGCAATGCTCAGCTGGATACCTGCCCTAACAATATCATGTCCCAGAGGGAACCCAGCTGACAGTATCATGAGAGGACACACAATGACAGCTGGGCCATTAATGCTTTCTCCATGCATAATTCACACACACACACACACACACACACACACCTACACACACACACACACACACACACACACACACACACTATGAGGAACTCACTCCTGCAAAGACTGAGCTTGACTAAGACATCACATCCCAGGGCAAGTGAGTGCCTTAAACTTCTCTGGCTTCTCAAGGTGCCCTGATGTGACATGTGCCTGAGAGTCCCATTGCACAGAGGATGATGTTATATTTTTTGATGAGATCTATCCAGAGAGACAAACACTTATTTCATCACTATTGCGCCTCACGTGTCTGTTCACGTTTGCTCTTGTGTGTGCAGGTTTATCTGCAGCTAATCACAGACAGACACACACACACACACAGTGCATACAAGCAAAACCTCTTTGATCACTCCATGATGCTGACACAATGGGACTGTGTGGCAGGTTGGATGCCACAGTATCAGAGTCTGCTGTCACACTAAACTCTGACACATCTGTGAACCCCATCAGGACCTTAAACCAATCATCCCAACAGCCATCACAGCACCATCACAATTCCTGATAGTTGCCACGAAGATTATCTGTACCGGCTCAGACTATTGATGATGACACATGGGAACTCAATCAGCTGCAGCTAATCCTCTGAATGTCACCGACATCTTCCTCCAAATCCCACACTCCACAAATGTCACATGGGGTTAATTGAGTTTCGACCCTCCACCGATGACAACCCTGTGTCTCAATACAGACTTCAACCAGCGAGCTTCAAAATCATTTTCAGTCAGGGTACCTATTACCTATTGATATGCACATACACACTCACACACTCTCTCTCTCACACACACGCACACACACTCACACGCGTGCGCACACTCACACGCGCGCACACACACACACGCGCGCGCACACACACACACACACGCGCGCGCACACACACACACACACACACACACACCAGGCACACACACACACACTCTTCCCCTAGCCTGTTCATGTTTAGTCTGTTTATTCTTCTCACTGATATCCCTCCCAGTGAATTTGATTGCAAAGCATTGCAAGCCCCTGGGCTGTCACAGGGCAGATGCTTCCAAAAAAAGTCTGCACACTTAAAATCCCTCATGTTTATTTTATTTTATGAAATAAATATGAAGGATTTTAAGTTTACACGCATGCTTGTTTAAATGACTTGACACATTTTGTCCTCCACCTAAATTGACTACAATGTTTTTTTTTATATTTTCTTTTTTTCTTTTTTTTTTGTAACAGACAGTCGCAAGACGCAGGTACTGTATCAGTAAACAGACATTCCATCTCTTTCATTAAAACATACCGTTCCACATAGTTTCATAGGCATACTTCCATCTGCCGCGCCACGAGCTGGCAGCTCCCATCTCACACATATACGACTGCATACTTGTGGTTGAGCTTTTGTTATCTTCATCTGGGACCGGACTGTGTGTTGGGTATGATCCCAAAGCCAGTCTCTCTCATACCACTTCAACACTCCTCTGAAGTTTGAGTTTTTTAGAGTTGTTTGAGTTTTAAAACAAATCATCGCAAATAGGTGACGTTTACCTAATTCAGACATGTGACTAAAATAGAACAGAAATCTATCCAGAGGTGCCACTTGAAATATTCTATCTATTCACATCTATTCACTTCTACCATTTGCAACAGACGCCAAGTCTTCACCAAGCTTACACGTGCAAACAAGCAACAAAACAAAACAGAACAAACAAAAACAAAAAACAAGCATTCATCACAGAAAGGTACACAACAACTTGGACAAGACTGACCTGGACTGTACTGGACTCTTACCTGAGGGGGGACCTTGGCGAACATGGGCTTGGGGTGCTTCATGACGAGCTTGTCGGCAGCTGAGCCCTCCGTGGCTGCTCTCTTTCCCTTGGCCATGGTTGTGAGAGTGGCGGGAGGCAGGCGGACGGCGGCAGCAGCAGCAGTAGTGGTGGTGGTGGTGGTGGTGGTGACGGTGACTCTGCCTTCGGTCTCAGCCACGGCAGCAGCAACAGTGGCACGAGCACCAGCGGCGGCGGCGGCAGCAGCAGCAGACTTCTCCACCTCCATTCACATGCTGCCCACAGGGCGCTGGCCTGAAGCCAGGGAGGGGGAGAACAGAGTCACACACACACACACACACACACATACAGAAACATAGGACACAGAGACAGAGAGAGAGAGATAGAGAGAGAGATAGAGAGAGAGAGAGAGAGAGAGAGAGAGAGAGAGAGAGAGAGATCCTCTTACACATGTGCGCATGCACACACACACATACACACACACATATGCGCACACACACACACACACACACTTCTGTCACTCAAACATCTGCCACAAACTCCCTCGCTCCTCCTCTAGCAGATCTCAGAGGCTATTAGTAAGGTGATGCTCTTAGTGTGCTGTTTACTACACTCACACACACTAGAAGAATGCAGTGCTTTGAGATGAGGGAAAACCTCACTGAAATGTCATGCACAAGGTCAAAAGAGCAAAACGCCAAAATGCTTACCAGACATTTGTAATAATATACAAAAAACACCAACATTGACAACACTTTTGTGCTTATAGTTATGCTTATCTCTTTAACGCAAAATATGCTTTATTCCCATAAATTCCGCATATAAAGTCGCAACCAAAATATGCCACACTCCACAAATAATTTTATTTAAAATGTATTTCGCGTAATAAGCTGTACTTAGCCATGCGTGATGTGGCGCACGGGACAGGACACTAACCTGGGTGATGGCAGGAGCTCAGTGGCAGCAAACTGGGAGTTTGTCAGTCGGTGCGCTGCGGGCTCATTCCAGAAGAGCTAGAGGAGAGACTGCAGAGGCTGACGGTGCACATCCAATTGATTTTTTTTATTATTATTTACCCAGAAAAGAGGAAAAGTGCTCCTCCTAGAGGAACATGAGCGGAACTCACCAAAATGGACAGAAGATTCACCTGACTATAATCCAGGCACCACATAAACCCAAGGATGAAGTTTACTATTAATTAATTTCGTTCGGAGCTCATTAGACTCATCATATATATATATATATATATATATATGATATATATCATACATTGAAATCATATCATACATTGAAATGAGCAATTATTATGGGGTCAAAACAACAAAACAACAGATTTAAAAAGTGTAGACTCTGATCAGTATGTTATTCCATGGCAGCAATGTTTAGGGTTATGACCAATTACTTTTGTCAAGTTATATTTTAACCTTTGAGATTCTGCATTGTTGTAGGCCTAAAAAACAAAAACAATACGCGAAACACACGTCCATCCCCAAAACCAGCACAGGCCAGGCTACAAGTACTCAAACCCCGGCATAGCTAACTCTAAACTAGACGGGCCTGTAGGGGTTTTGAGACAGGTCTCGGCCATAACAAATAGGTTTAGGCTTGTAAGCTCCAAATATCCCGTCGGCATAGGAGGTGAATGGCACTTATTACTTCTGAACAACCCGCATCTGACAAGCGGCCATAGCCATATGGCCCGCATTACGCACGCCTCTGGCAGGCTATTGGTAAATAATGCGTGAAAATGATGCACTCTTGAGCGGCCGAGCACGTTAGTTTGCTCACGTTTCCAAAAAAGGCTGAGAACAGCTGGTAAGAGACAATTCCATTCGTGCCATATCTTATTAACTGTGAGGCCAAGGAAATGTGTTCTGCAGCGCGTCCACGACCACGGTAAACCACCCCCTGCCCTGGTACATGACGTGGGGCGGATAGAAGGAACATTTTTCTATTTCATCTCGTATATTTTCTAACTATCAAGTGATGGATTGCTACTTCAATGGACACTCTACTCGAAGATATGAAGCTATTTCAGCACCGCCTATCCATCACCTCTTTGGCTTCTGGAATGTGAATATCTCCCCTCAAGTTTAAAATATTGAAGATACTTAATGGTGTTCTTGCCCCGTTTGCAGCAAGACATAAAATGTGCCGCATACATGCGTATGGTTATTTAATGACGCTATGCTAGCCTGTGTCAAGGACAAAAAGCACCCTGTGAGTTTTGTAGGACCTTTTAGTTTCCTTTGTAATGGAACATGAAACAATGCATTGTTTTCTCTTCAAATCACGTCTTAAAACCTTACCGTTTCTGTTTCATGAACATTTGTCTGATTCAACCACTATGCACAACATCTTTAAATTCTTATTTTTATTAGCTATATACAATTATTTTTAGCTATATAAAAATGCCCCTCGAGGTTGAGAAAGCGTTTATTTTAATGTAACTCCTTATTTTTCTTCTTATGCCATTAAGTTGATAGCTGCAAATGATTTTGTTTGGTTATCTTTTTTTATTGCAGGCATTGTTCATCCATATATCCCCAAAGGAACGCAAAAAAGTGCATGATTTCTTTGTCAGACACAGCAGACAGTAGAGAGACTCCCCATCACATTCAAAATAAAACACCTCACAAGCAACTGAACAGTCAAACACGCCTTAAGGGAACAGCATACAGCATACTGTAATTTCACATTATATCCATTCACTTTGCCTTTTAGATACATTATTAACTTGTCTTCAAATGCAGACAGGATGCTATCTTACTGAGGATACAACATTCTTTGCTGTGTGATTGAAGCAGCCTCCCCCCCAATGCTTGTCTGCGTGTCTGTTTCACATTAAGGTTCTGTACACAGTGATACAAAGCCGTGGCTAGGTGTTATATGCTAACGCAGCACCGCACAAAAGGGAAGCCCTGTCGATCACCTGCAATTATAAAGACAAGTTCATCAACTCAAAGTCAAGTCCTTGGGTAGCTTTTTTTGGGGTATGGCAGAGATTGAGGGAGGGCGAGTGTATCAAGACAGGGCAGGTGTAAGCAGAACGGGTGCTTAAGGTATGGCCTAGATTTTTCATGTGCATGACAAATGGGAGAGAGAAAGAGTGAAAGGGGGTGAATGGCTCTGGATTTTCGGGAAGTTCATCATCCTTTTGACTGGGAAGAAAGGGGATTGCAGGAATGGTGGGACAGTTCTGTGCGTGTGTTTGTGCATGTGCATGTGTCTGTGAGTGTGTGTGTGTGTGTGTGTGTGTGTAGGTAAAGGACGGCTCTGTTTGCCTAGGAGTCAGGAGGAATGTCCGAAGGGGGCGCGCGTGTTGAGCGGCCTCTGCACGATGACGGCGTTGCTCAGGTCGGCCTCGGCCAGACTGAGGCTCCCCTCGGTCAGCTCCCTGAAGGGCAGCGACGTGGTCAGGATGAAGGGCGCCTCCGTCGCCTGGGTCCGGCCCACAAAGTCCTGGACGTCACTGAGCCTGTGGACACCAGGTGCAAGTTGTTAAAGCGGCACTGGATAGGAATTCGCCAGTATCGTTTTTGATGCCATGGTACAGTGTGTTTTTCCCCCAACACTGTCAAATCTGTTCTGGTACATGCCACTCTTTAAAAGAGGTAAACGTAGTCATTTTAGGTTAAAATGGCACAGACTACATATATAAAACACACAACAGCAACATATGCTGTATATGAAGAAACACCTTCTTGACATACTTTCACAAACACTAAAAAGCGCAATGCTGTCCCGATATCCTCTGAAGTTAGCATGCTAATCAACTAGCAGCAGCCCTCTTCTCTTCTATATGAATCAATTAACCACATACAGCACCTCTAGGAATTAAAGTAGAGCGTAAAGCTGCAGAACTAAACATTCCAGCTTGAACACTTTTTTTGGAGGTTTTCTACATCATTGTCAAATCTGCTCAGATGCCACTACTCAAGGTGATTTAGTGATACGGCCAAAGCAAACATCTCATGAGTAAGTTTGTCACCTGAATTGAGACATAAGAGACGCATAAAGGCAGACACACAGACAGGCACATATACACACACACACACACAGCTCTGAACATACAGTGAAAACTTCAAAAGACTTTTTTTTTTTCAGAATTTAATCCAGCAGCATTCTTTTTCAGCGGCTCTGAAGCCACAGCAATAACATCTGCGATCGGTCGAAGACGATTGATTCCCTTGTGTTTTATGTCAGTAAGCCACCCTTCCAGATTACGCCGTTATATAAACGCTGCACAGTCATTACGCAACAGCTCTTAAGCCCGGCTTCAGCGTGGCGCGGCACGGCACCTCGGCCTATATAGCGTAGCGTAGCGCCCCAGTACTCCACAAGCCTGATGTATAATATATGCTGCCATGTATTACTGCGCTGGGTTACGTAAGGCATCATCATATGGGCCCGTGTGCTTCAGAGGACTGAAGATGGCAAAGAGATTCAGCACAGGAGGCTCGGTCTCCACCCGCAAACCCTGCGGCCATTAGGACCCAACGTGGGCTCCTTTGGGGGCTCCTTGAGGTCTCCCATCCATCAGTGGAGAAGGCTCTGACAGGGTCAAAACCTACTGTCTCCACTGTCGCCGGGGGGGGGGGGGGGGGGGGGGGCGGGGGGG
>JASCQY010000048.1:8467971-8481268 GCA_030264315.1 Sardinella tawilis | reverse complement strand
TGAGAGTGAGTCTGAAGATTGACTTTCCCTTTATAGAAGAACAGTCAGTCTCAAATGTTGAGTTAAAGGAAAAGTCCAATGTAAATCAACCCATATCCCTGTTGATCAAACATAGACCAAAATTTATGAAGCAGTTAACGCTCACTGAATGCAGACCAGAAAATTTAAGCCAACTGAAACAGAGTTTCCTTGCCTTCATTAGTTGGCATCAACTGTCTTTTTGCTATTTTCTTGCTAATTTCTTGTTCTTGCTGTACCAAATTTCCCCTTTTCTCTTCCTACTGGTAGGCCTAGCACTAAGCAAACTTGAGCATCAAGGATATGGGTCGATTTACCCTGAACTTTTCTTTATTAAAGGTGGGGTATGGAATTGTATTTTTTAGCCAATTTTGTGAATTACTTGAAATCCTCTTCATTACCCACTCATAGTCACTGAATATAAAAATTCATAACATAATTTAACATAACATAATTTACTGATATAAAAATTAAACATATCAATCATCTGTAGAACAGACAGGGCTTGAGAAACTACAGTATAACCAATCATTTGACAGACCAGCATTCCCCATTGGACAATTGCATGTCAATTAAATGGTCATACTCAACCATTGGATGAAAGGGGCAGGAACGTGGGTGGGACCCCGTTTGAGAATTTCATACCCCACCTTTAAACTTTTTCCAAAGCTTTTTTAGGCTATGAGAGAGACAAACAATCTTTCATGTCAGTGGTGTTTTTAATTGCAGACAGTTGTTTACTGAATTTTAAAGGGGAAAAAAAACTGAGGTGAGACAAGGTGACAGACATGGTTACTGTGGTTAGAAGGTGCTTATCTACATGCTCTGCCCTTTTACACCTAAAATACATTAAACGTTTTGGACTTGCTTGGCAGCTAGCATGTAAGCAGAAATAATCACTGGCAGCATCTTCACAAACAGAACAGTACCATAGCAGGGGGACCAACATCTTCTGAAGAGGAGACCATTGAAAATCTGTGACTGTTATTTGTTTTGCTGACAGATTATTTTGATTGACTTGAGAAGTAAATAAGACATTGACTGAATCCTTATTTCCCCCTAAGCTATTTATGAAAGTAAGGTTGATGAATTTATGATTGGTTGATTCAGGTATGTCTTAAAGGAGTGAATCAAACTGAAATTCTCCGGAGTGAATCAAACTGAAGCCCTGTTGTCTGAGGCTGCCGAGTGCTGTCGATAGGTATCAGAACGACAACAGTAGGTACAACTTGGACCGAATTCTCGAACTGGCCACTACTGCTAATTGATTAGGGCATGAAAACGAAACCATAGCGAAAAAGATATGCCCTAATCAGTTAGCGGTAGCGGCTAGTTCTCGAATTCGGTGTACGTTGTACCTACTGCTGTATTTCGTTCTGATACCTATCGACAGCACCCGGCAGCCTCAGACAACAGGGCTTCGGTTTGGTTCATTCCAGAGAACTCCTTAAAAGGTTCAGGGGTAAACAGAGAAAACAACAATAGCATCCTTGCAAATATAATAATGCAAATATAATAATAGGCTAGTGTAAGCAAAGTGACCTTTGAAATGGTGTGCCTTTTACTTATCATGCAGATTGTTTGGAATTTGAGAAGTACAAGAAAGAGGAAACATAAGGACTTTTGCAAGAACTGAAAGGTTCCTCTGCAGGAGCAGCATGGATAGAAATACATGTATGAGTTCATCAGATCTGTTGGGAAACACTGAAGTGAAAATCCCCATCTCTTGAGCCAATGACGGTTAAGCACATTGACAACAGGTCCATATGGAGGCACTAAAGCTGCATCTGTGCATTTGGGGGCCTGTGGTGGATGAGCATGCACGTTAAACACAGAGTCAGCAATTTTCTAAAGTACATTTTCTGGCTTTTTGCCTCTATTCAGACAGTACCGTTGGAAATAGACATGCAGAAGGAACAAGGAAGTCTCCTAGGAAAGCACTGTTGGCACTTCATTTTGTTAAGACAGGGAACCGTTAAAAACGGGCTTTTAGGTTTCTCCTGGCGTGATGCAGGTGGATTTTAGCCTGGGTATACCCATGCTGCCTTGCGTGTTCGTTCCGAACTGCACGGCAGCCTGGAGACCATGGCCCAAATTTTTGCATGGATTTGGGAACCAATCACAGAACGGGGAGAGACGGCAAGACGATGCACGAACTTTTGGACAAACGGAACCTGAAGTCCCCTACGAGAAAATAGGTGGTCCCCAGGCTAAATATCACTTGAGATTTAGGCTGGTGTTAGCCAGGCTAGGTGGATTTACTGTTACACCCTAAACTGAAATCAAGAGACAACCAATAAAGCTACTGTACTTAATTTTTGATCTACATTCGTTGACCCTACCTCAGAGAAGTGGGAAATAGGTATTCAGACCAAGCTCTATCTCAATCGTCTCAAAAGTTAATAAAGTAGGGACCATTTTTGTGGCAAAAGGCACTGGTGCCAGTTGTGCTACAGCACATCCAAGTCAACAAATTCTATCCTGAGTAGGTCAAATTTGTTAGTTATATTTCTGTCATTTTAGGGCCTTACAGTGACTTCTGCCTTCACTGCGCACACTCTACCCATTTTATGGTCACTGTCAGTAGAAGGTTAATGTGATAACAACCCCAAAAGATGATCATCAATGTACATCTAACAACCAGCAATGCTATTGTATGCTTAGGCAAACCCAAGGGTAAATTCAATACACAATTAGGATACTAGTCTCGGACTATTATGAACTGTATGTATGTACTGTGTATATAAATGTATGTGTGTGTGTGTGTGTGTGTGTATGTATGTGTATACTGTATGTATGTATATGTATGTATGCACTTTCCCTTGTCCTCTGCTGACCTTAAAAGAGAGGTCACACACAAACAGAGACTGTTTACCTTCTGTTCAGTTCCTGTTTCATTCTAAACCACAGCTAGTCTATTAGGCCTACTATCTAAACATTGAGTAAGAAACCTTCTGGCTATTGGAGTTTATGCCAAATATACTTAACAACTGCACTTTATCCACAGGTTATGGGCAGGGAGTCAGAGGTCAGGACAACTATTCATGCGCTGCTTGTGTGTATTGAGGTGTAATAGTTATGTAGAATAGGGGATATCTTTATGGCTATTTTACAATATCCAGGACAACAGTTATACAATTTCACAAGGTAACTTTATTTTTAGAAAAAAACGAACAACATGTTTTAACGTCAATTGTTGGTGCAGTTATTGTTTTGCTTGGAAAACCTATTGGTGACAGATAAACATTTGCATGCTAAACGTGTATGAGGTTTGAAAAGCTATCCAAGCATGCTAAACTAACTTCTTTTTACTGGCCATTACTCTTGAAACAACACACAACAGAGTATAAACATCAATATCATAATATACAAAAAGGATATAAATAACAAATACAAACCTATTACAAAATGTTTGCACAAAGTATTACGGTATATAATATTCATTATTAGGCTTGTCTTTTAAATGCCAGCAATTGTCAAATAATGTATACACAGCATCTGCTAACTGTGACCTACTTATGAAGCACATGTGGCTAGCAATAATAAGTTGGGTAATGCACAAATTCCCTTTATTGCCACTTGGTATACCATAGAAGAAACACTAATTATGGGTCTTCATCGACAGCTGTCTTCACAATTGCTATGCACTTCCCTCACTTGGTAAACAAGGAGGCTAAAAAAAAACGAAACCATGATACAAAACATCGCTTTTGGTTTCAAAAAAGCATGAAAAGTCCCTCTGCAAAAACTTTCTGAAAACCACTTGATACAATAACTGTTAACTGAACCTTGTCATGATGGGGTGGGGAGGTGGGGGTAAAAGGCATGTCCTAACATAGAAAAGAGGCGTTTTGGCTCAAGGCAATACGGACCAGCCAGTGGTGGGTTGTTTCCAAGAGCAGGACCATAGCGGGCATACAGTCGCATCTGTTTTACTCACTCAAGCAGACACAGCCTGTCAAGGCAATTGGAGCCAAACTGCCAAACAGCAGGAGTCCTTTTAAGAGCACCCACACCTTGATCCTGCAAGACTGAGGTTTAAATCTGTCAACACATCCCCTTCCTGCAGACCTGACCGAGCTGATGTCCTTTTGGAGCCGCAGTTGTCAAGAGGTGGCGTGATGTGCGGAGGCAATAACCCCATTGGAGAAGATCTGTTAACAAATCTCCTTTTTGTCCATCAACAGGGGCGTGGGGGTGAACGTCCGTTCTGGGGTGCCGAAGTCGCCGAGCGGCGGCGTACTCGGCTTGCTGTCGGCGGTCTGAGCGACGACAATGACTCCTTCGGAGGAGTTATTCATCTTGTGCTGGCTGCTGTCAGTGGAGCGCTGCCAGAAGACAGTTCGGTTGCGAAGACTGGCGAGGCCGCGGGCGATCTCGCGACGGATGTTGTCGCTGGACAGCACATAGAGGATGGGGTTGACAGCACTGTTGACAGTGGACAGGCCCAGCGAGATGGTGTAGGGCGTGTAGACGCGGTTCTCGAAGTGACACGTCTCCTGCTGCGGGAAGTGGAAGGTGATGGCACGCATCAGCAGGATGATGTGGTACGGCCCGAAGCAGACCAGAAACAGGACCACCACGGCGACAGCCAGGTAACGCACCTTCTCCTTCTGGCAGGGCCGCAGGCTCGTGCTGGCCTGCACGTTGGCCAGGATGGCGCGGTTGGTGCCGGCGAGCACGGCAAGCGGCGCCGCAAAGCCCACGCAGAAACGGGCGTAGTTGAAGCCAGTCACGCTCGCGGTGCTCTGGCCCGGCTCGAAGCAGTGGCGCGCCCCTTTCCCGGCCTCGCCCTCTCGCATGGTGAAGACGGGCATGTGTCCCAGCGCCACCACCACCAACACCGCAAAGCAGATAGCCGCTGCCAGACGCTGGCGTCTGAGCCCCCGCGACTCCACGGCATAGACCACGGCCACGTAGCGGTCGGCCGAGATGCAGCAGAGCAGAAAGATGCTGATGTACATGTTGTTGAAGAAGACGTAACCCGTAACTTTACACGCCGCCGTGCCGAACGGCCACTGGTGCCCGCTGTTGACGTAGATGGTCCACAGGGGCAGCGTCAGCAGGTAGGTGAGGTCGCACAGCGACAGGCTCAACAGGTAGATGCCCAGAACATTCTTGCGGCGCACCTGAAGGAAGGTCAGGTAGACGGTGGCCAGGTTGGCCGGAAAGCCCACCACTAGGACGGTGCTGTAGAGCACCACCAGAGGAATGCGGTCCTGGGAATATGGCGGCTCGCATGGCGGCTGTGTGGTCAAGTTGAAGCCGGTGGTCACAGCCTGTGTCACTGTTTGTACATGCATGATGTCTGTGGCCCAGCATGAAGCAGGAGGAAAGAGAGAAGAGATCAAATTACTTCACATGGCAACATATCAATAAACACAATAATGAAATGTAACATTTAAAGAAAAAAAAAAAAAAACGTTTTAATGTTTCTTCGACCTTATGCTGATGCTAAGTTCATGTGATGAGTGTTACTCTCTCAGCTTAAACAACTGTACAACATTTAATTACTATTTTAATTGACAGTGGTTTACAGAATGTCAATTTGAAAAAGAAAGCTTCAACCACAGACACAGAAATGAATTGAGGTTTGCGATGGTCAAACGCGATTGCAGTTTGATGTGCTTAACTTGTGAAGATCGGTGGAAAACACCAATGTGATGTGATGCACTTCCATAAAGCAAACATTATTCTGAACTACACTGTATGTCAAATGTTTGATTCACGGTATTTAAATGTCACGCATTCAGGTTTAATCATGCGGAATATACATGTGGTTTTCTCAACTTTGTTTGATACAGTACTCCCATGCTTAATGAGTCAGGTAGGTACTGGTCTTATAACGTTTGTGTGTTGAGAGTCCAGTGTGACTTTCTCAGGTTAAATAACCGTAAACGGTTCAGTTACTCCAGAGGTCTGAATTCAGATGGCTGAAATTACTGAACCAGTGTATGAATATATGCTCTGATGGTTCAACCAAACTTCCGCTTAAGCCTCAGTACAAGGTTGTATAGTGAGTGAATGTGTGTGCATGTGGTTTTTCAAGAGTGTAAACCACTTCTTTTAAAATGTGTTTCAAGGTACTTTTTTCAGACACCACTTTACTCACTTGCCTACATCACAGAGCACAGACACAACACAGGCAAAATGTGTTAATGCACTTGCTTCTAATCTGCTTCAAGTAATTCCTTTCTCTTTGCCAGTTTAATTGAAGCTGGTTCCAAAACGGGATGTGGTTAATGTATCAACCCAAGACACTCCAAATAGTGATTGCAAAAGAAACACTCCTCCCTCTCAGAAGCCACAGTGCTGCAACTTCCCCCATCCCTCTCCTTATCCTGAGTTGCTCAACTAGACATCTCTTGAAATATTCAGTGCCCATCCCCAAAGACTGGGGGCAAAGTAAGGAGCAAGGCGTAGATGAAAAACAACCACACCATTTGGCAGTCTGAGCGTACATTGTGCGTAATGACGTGTCTAGTCGGGGCAAGAGAAAGAAAACATTACCCCTGAAGCACATTTGTCACTGGTGAAGAAACCCTGATTCATTTCGTTTGCCCACATTTGAACTTCAGTGACCGAGACCATTTCGGAAATGAGGAATAATCTACTTCAGATGACTTCTGTATGGTTGAAGTTCTGAGAAAGTGGGGCTGTCCCACTCTACAATGTCACACAGGGCGTAAAGCGTGCGTGTTAAGACAACCACGTCAAGGCTTTATTACGGCAAGCACTTAAGTGAATGGATAAAAATGTCGTTACAGACGCACACAAGGAGTTTCCTTTACTGTCTATGGTGCAGACCCTTTCTTTTACTCTATGTGCAGACCACTCAAGCTTTCAGGGGTGCTATTGTCTTCATTGTCTGTCTTCTCCTCCTTCCGGACATAGACGCACACAGGCTGTGATAGCCGAGACAAGATGACTTTCGGATTAAATAAAAACCTTTTCATAACTTGTCGCCTCTCATTTGGGTCAGTGACGATACCCGTTCAAGACCCATTTTCACACTACCACTCTTGCCGCTCCAGGCAGTGCTAAGACCCGGAGGGCTTCTCTATGGGCGAAGCGCTGCGCTGTCCTCAGTTATGAGGAGCAAATTGGGTCGTGCCATTTACCAAAGTGTTTTGATTGTACATCTACACCCCTTCAGATAAAATACAATGTGATAACGATAAAAAGAAACGTTAAATTATAATGCTATTGTCCTGTCTTGTATGTTTATGGACATCTCAGTCAAAAAAAACGGAATGAATGTTGGCTACGTAGGACTAAAAACTTAAAATTAACTAAAACATTTTTGCGGTAAAATAAGCTGACCGAATTTAGCATAGCCTAATAATTTCATAAAAATGTTTTTAATTCTAAATCTAAAGTGCGATTATTAAATTTGAATTTTAATAATCGGACTTTTCATTGAATTAAAAACATTTTAATTAGGCCTACACTGAATGGAACCCAGTAACCCCCATATTGGAACGGAAAATAGGGGTAGGCCTACAGTAGCTTGGTGTTTAAGTATGAATTATTTATTGTTTTCCCTATTTTTAAGCCATTTCCAAAACAGCCTACCTCCCAGATTCCGAAAAACGGTTTAAATGCTGATTTTATTGTGCACATAGCATGTTCAGGGAAGAAGTGCAGCATACCGATGTCAGAAAACGTCTATAGCCTATCAAAACGAAAAAATAACTTCATCTGGCTAAACTAGTTAAGAAATGTCCAGGCTAGAATAATACAGCCTACAATGGACTAGGCTAACTAAAGTAGCCTGCAACAGCACAGAAATCCAGTAACTGACAGTATGCACATGTTATCAGATGAAAAGTGTAGAAAGATTGTCAAAGTGTGAGGACTAAGATCTACTTACCAAAAGAAGATACTAGAAGAACAAAACTCAGCTAATCGATATCCTTGTGAGAAGTCCATTCAGTCTCGTTGTTGTGATTGTGAGTGGCCACGTTTTCCTTCACCCTCACTGTACGGCGAATGAATGGTGATTTGATAGAAGTCCCGGGATTGTAAATGACTCGTATGGCTGTCACGTGGTCCAAGTGTCAGGGGAAAGCGTTCTAACCGGGAGGGATGAATGGAGCGCAAGTGCATCCGCCCATTATTTCGTGTGTTGCCAGTGATTCCGTGAATAATTCAGATTCATAATGTATCGTAGTATTTTCCAGTGTCATAGACTATTACATGAACTCAAGACAGGGTTTTAATGATTTAATGAAGGCTATTTGAAACCGTGCAGCTTTTCATTTTGAAGATATTTTAAAACCAACATCGAGGGACATTTTAAATCAAAAGTCGTAGCCTACACTTAGAAGGTTTATCACAACGTAAGATGAAAGCAACATAAATTGTTTTGGCTTATCTTTTGTGCCCGTGTCATCATACAACAGACGTGTAGAGTGGAGGGGGAATCAGTTGAATGTAGAGAACACTTAAAAATGCTTCCTCAAGTGATCCCATTCCAAGCTATGGAGGCAAGACTAATATAACTACATTGGTCACACCCAACCTAAGATACACAGGTAGCTCATTGTGTCCTATCGCCCAGGTGAGAAATATTATTTGAATACCGTTTGTTCAGTTGAGTGTACTACATCAGGGGTCATCTCCTCTACTCCTTGTAAATCATTAACCACAGTACTAATGAATACTCTTTAAGAAAACAGAAGAGCAGAGGATCAACCAACCATTTCTCACTTACTCATTTATTTTTTACTATATACAGTAAAAAAGCAGACATCAGGAAGACAATGACTGAATCCCCTCAAGCCGATAACAATGACTCAAATGCCATGATTCAGCCAATTGTGAAAACAAACTCATTCCGTTTAACTGTTTCAGAAAGACACACGACAAGCATTGACACACTAGACATGTCTGCAGAAATCAATATAGACCGCAAGATTTCGCCAGATCAGTGTGCTGCACCGTCACCTTGCTTGAGTGTCTGAGGGTTCAGTTCAGGTCTTAGATAGCAGATTGGGATTCAGCCAATAAGGAGAAGACATAGTGGACAAAATGAAAGTTTGATTGTGAGGAATGACAACAGTTACAGTAGCACCTCCTGCTTGCACTCCAGATTGGCAAGAAAGCCATGCTGATTATGCATGAGAGAAGCAGCCAAACAAAGAAAAAAAATAATACATTTGAACAAAATAAAAATAAATAAAAAAAATAAAAACATTTGGCTCATACACAGACAATGGACATGGAGGCTGAACTCAACTTGCACACATCCACTGGAATTGGTCACTGGCATCCCCTGCATGAGGGAACTCTAGATGCAGTCTTTTTGAAATGAACAGTCTGTACTGCACACGAGATTCATGACCCCCCCCCCCCAAAGGGCCTCAGTTCTTCCATCGAATTTGCTGCAGAAGAAAGAAGACAAACAAAATGATTTAATCTCTTTCTCATTTGGTCTTCAGTCAATTTTAAATTTTTTCCTTCACTTTTATCCAAGAACATTAAAGTAAATTCACCAACAGTAAATTCACCCACAGCCCTTTTGTTTCAGCCACCGGGTGCTGTCAGTTGGAAGAAGAATGAAAAAATTGGATGACACAGAAAGGATAGCGAAACGTTAAACGATAAGGACAACGATTCCTTTTGGCCCATTCAGTCAGCATAAGCTCGCCTTTCGCAAACTCTGTTCATGTTTTACCACATTTTCTCATTCTTCTTCCAACCACAAACAACAGGGCAATGGATTTACCCTGGATCTTTCCTCTCAAGGTGCATTCTGGTATTTGGCACTTTGAGCCCCTTTTCTAGGTTGTCCAGAATATGTGGCCAATACCGAAATTTTGCAGACTGGTCCTGTCTTGGCTATCTGGCTCATTAAGAATTGCCTCTGGCTACTTCAGAATGGCAAGCTGTGGGCATTCACAATCCTGTCCTTAAACAACCCTAACCCCTTGTCTAAAAAAGTGCAAGTCACCAAATGGTTAGTGGTGTTCACTGTTGTTCCAAAACAAGTATTGTAGCAAAATACAGCTTCTGTTGTGTCTTAACAATGCTTGTGTTTGAATATCAGTGAATACCACTAACTGCTCCGTGAGCTGCTCATTTTTAAAAAAACAAACGTTTAAGGTTGTTTGAAGGACAGGATTGTGACAGGATCCTAGACAATCCAGAAAAGGGGCCCAAGTGCAAAATACCAGAATGTATCTTCAACACATTGACACTACCATTGCTAGTACTTGTGCTCATCCCGCAATTTAAATGACCACTTCCTGAAAAAGGAACGCGGGTGCAAAAAACTGCGTGTTGTAGTGCACGTGAACCAGACTGACATGTAGAAATTTTGCAGCCATTAGCTACTCATTTTCTCTCTTTCTCAGCTACACTGGCCACATTATATTTTCAACTACTTTTCTAACCAACTGACCGCTGGATTCACATGCATCTTCAGTTTCACTTTGTCTTTCCCAGGTCTGACTGTGGGAACTGAGTTCCGGGTCTGAGAGTCTCAGTTTTAGTCAACTGCCCCCCTCCTCTTCCCCATCTTACCTCAACTCCTACTCTCCTGGCACTATCCACTCATCCATTGCTCTTCCTCTCCTGTATCGATATATTATGGGTCATTGTTCTGAAACTAGTTATTGTCTTGTTTTTGTGGAAATATGGCCATTCTCTGACCCAAGGCAGTTGGGTCAGCGCCTTGAGTCATGGAACTGCCCAAAGTTTCTTCCCATCATTAACTAAATTCCACATAAGGGAGCTTTTCCTTGCCCCTGGTGCTCTTAGGTGCTCCTTGCTGTAAGGCGCCTTGAGACATTACTTTGTCTAAGGCGCTGTACAAATAAAATTGAATTGAATTGAATGGATGCTTAAACATCCAGTTGCCATGGAGGCTGTTTAAGATGCTTGTAAACCTCTGTGTTGTGGCCATAATAAGAGCAAAGGTTAGTAGGAGTTGCTGGTTAATTGAGACCCATGGGTTTTAGGTCCCAGACTAGCACACCAGCCTCTCAATCCAACAGAGCTCCAGAGGGCAGGTTCAGACTCAGGCAGATGTCCAAGGAGTTATCCGGAGTGAATCAAACCGAAGCCCTGTTGTCTGAGGCTGCCGAGTGCTGTCAATACGTATCAGAACGACAGCAGTAGGTACAACGTAGACCAAATTCGCGAACTGGCCGCTACCGCTAACAGATTAGGGCATATGAAAACGAAACAGACATGCCCTAATCAGTTAGCAGTAGCGGCCAGTTCGTGAATACGGTTTGACTCACTCCGGATAACTCCTTTCATGCCAGTTACATCAGGCTGTATATCATGCTACAGTAGGTGTCATCAAATTTAACCCCATCAATCTGTTCCGTTCATCCTTGGCACAGCGGGACAGATTAAAAGGTCATATTCGTATTGACCGACAATTGGTCACTTCGATTGACCAGACATGGAGATGTCTGCCATGGTGGTTGCCATCCTGACTTCAGTGTGCATGGTCGCTAAGTAAGGAGGTGTGCTGTTATACGGAATTAATGAACGAGGTGCGTTACGGCGCCAGCCGGAGTGAAGTTTGCTTCCGCCAAGTTCATTAATTCCGTATAACAGCACACATCGAAGGCTGTTATTTCACTTCTCACACAGTTGGCTATAAAGAATGAACGTCAGTTTAAAATATAGGCTACAAAAGGGTGCAGCTAATTTATAAACAAACCTGTTCAGTTGTTGTACTACTTTCTTTTCAACGGTGGTTATCGCTAGTAACAGCTGATTCCATTGTAGCTGACAAGTTAAACTGGCGTTGACATGGTTACCATTCAAAAGAGCATTGATATAGAATGGTAATTAAACTTTTTCACCAGATCTTCTTCATAGGTGTGCGCTATCAAGAATTAACACACACCCTGCTAGCCAATCAGAATTCAGTAGTCCATTTCACTGTGTGATAAGCTAATCTTACTGCTTTCATGAGATCTAGTCTACCTTCATGTGTTTTGTGGGCGAGTGGTAGAGCATCAGTCAACCCAGGTTCAACTCCTGAGCCCCACGCTGCGAATTCATCTTGCTTTGTATAGTCTGCTACTGTAAATACCAGTCTAGTCCACATGTCGTGACACTCTGGTGTTCCCTCCCATTTCTCCTCTACCTAGCTAGCCCTTACTTGTGAACTCTCTCTTCCTCTCTTCCTTTTCTCCTCTTTTTCTCTATTTCCACTCTTTCAGTTCTCTCCCCGCCCCTTCACCTGCTCTTCCTCTTACCTGGTTGTTGAGGAGTTCGTCAATGTAGCGTTCTTCCGGAGAGCCTCTCTCCACCTTTCCTCGGTACACAATCAGCTGCTGGCGGTCCTTCAGGTCCTTGTAGGTCTGTGTGAAAGACAGGCAGACAGAGAGACAGACAGAGAGACAGACAGGTAGACAGACAGACAGACAGACAGACACACACACACACACACACACACACACACACACACACACAGTGGACTGCTTTAACAAATTCGACGACTCAGTGTATGAGTTGGAATTAGAATACATCACTCCCTATCCAACCAAGTTAACTGTGTTAACACTCACTGTTGTGAACAGTGAGACCAATAAGTAGCCAGATTAAATAAACTGTCATGCATTTGATTCCACTCACTATCATCACACAGTCTAAGCATCAACATATATACAACATCTCTCATATATATATATATTCTATAGTACTATGTCAAAGATGTTAGTCTCTTTGTGAGGTCTGGACGCACATTAATGATGACATCATGGCACTTGTACTTCTGCGCAAGGCTGATTTTCAGCTCGGCGTCGTCAACCAAAGACAGGTACTCTTGCAGGACCTATGGCACAAAAACAAACACACTGTGGTTAGAGAGAAAACAGTCTCGCACAGGTTACCAACACTAATATCTCTCTCTCTATATATTTTTATATATAAACAGTAAACAGTATCCACAAATAACCTAGCAACAGCTACAGAATGTTTGTGCAAACCTGTATTGACAGAACATCAAAAATGTTTACACCCCATGTTGTCATGACTGTGTCTGTGTGAGCACATCAACTAGCTAATCTTGTATCGGCTCTCCTGCTGTATCCTCCTATCTCAGTCTACGGCATGTGTGGCTGCTGTCACTGATCAGATCACGCTGTTGAGCAAGTGCAAAGCTGAGTTCCAGACGACCCAAAAACTTGCTTATCTGTAGTCAACCCCTGGTTCAGCATGAAAACACATAGCAGTTTTTCTCTATGTGTCTGCAATGCCTAGTTTGACAGTGTAAGCTTATTTAACATACCAATGGAAGTCTATGGTACCA
>JASCQY010000048.1:8379723-8390761 GCA_030264315.1 Sardinella tawilis | reverse complement strand
TGGCATGACACTGTTAATGCACAGGATGTATTCACTCTAGGCCTACACTAGTTGACTATTCTCACCACACCAGTGCACACAAGTATCCACACCAACTATCTTGCCTGTGAGTGGTGGTTTGTACTCGCACAGTAGTATCAGTCTGCTGTGGCCACACACGCGTACAGAAGCTTGGCTGCCGGCATGACGACAGTCATTTTCCTGGATTTGAATATTCATTTCCATACTGACAAAAATCATCTTTCCATGACATTGCACATTTTCGTATATCAAAAGATGTGTGACACATTATTTCCTATTCATTCGAGTGTGCTGGCTCTTTTTTCTTTTCTTTTTTTTACTTTTTAAAACTTTGCTCTCCGTGTTTCTAGGTTTGTTTCATTCAATCTTTCGCAGCAGTCTATTTTCTTTGCTGATGGAAATCAGCTGCAGGCAAATGCTTCACTCGCCACTACCTGCTCTCTCGATTTGCATAGCCCAATAAATTCATGAGAGCCAACAGAGCCAGTGCACCGACTTGCGTGCGCGTCCGCCCTTACACAGTAAAGATAGTCTACACTCTCTGTGTGTGTGTGAGAGATGTGTCCTTCTGGAAATATTTTCATGAGCAAATGAAGCCTTTAATTGGCCGCCCACTGAGCAAATTATGCGCCGCGCGCTTGTTTGTCCAACAGACACCAGGGACGTGCGCGGCCTTTTCATCACGCGCTTACATGTCTTTTGTCAAGGCGGCGGTTCTTGTTAGCATACGCTCCCTTAGCACTGAAAGGGCTCGTGTGCTAACGAGGACTCCAGCGCATTTGTTTTGGCCTCGACCATCACAATAACCTTTGTGCATAATTAGTGCTATTTGCTGCGGACTTCAAGCAGAGAGCGCGAACACAATACACCAAGCCCATGTACTCCATGAAGATCAGAGCTGCTTGGCTGTGACAGCTCAAGATCAATTCTTCTTTTTGGTAATACAGCTACTGACTGCATTGACTGAGTAGGCCGAGGTTTTTTCATTTCAGATAGAAGCTCGCACTTGCACTGCAGCGAGACAGGGAGTCGTCCTCCCCCAAGCAACTACCCCAGTGATTGCCTGTTCCGCTTAATCGACACCTCACTCTTGTGATAATAGAACTGTCTCATAGTTGGTTCATCCTCACACAAGATGTCTAGTGTCTTTAGGCTGACCCCAGAACACATGCAGGCACATACGCGCGCACACACGTACACACACAGTGGTTACACACCTACCGTTTCACTGGCAATCACAAACAGGTTCTGCGCATGTTTTTTTAAATTTTATCAGCACTTAATGACCGTTTCTGATTTTATAATCAACTATGTGGAGACAGAACAGCACTAGAGACTAGAGACTGGAGACTAGACCTACTTTTTAAAGGCACACTATTCAAGCCTCCCCCTAGAGGCGGCGATTTATTTAAAATATAACAACAAGATGGTACATTCTCACCAATTCATGTGGATTACTCTTCAGACCAAAGCATACAAACCAGCAATGATAATTTTTGTGTCGTTTCCTTGACTAATAAGGTGATTTCAGCTTCATTTTGGTTTTAGTTTCGCTTCGTCCTATATGCGCGGGCGAGTCATTTGACATTGCATAGTGCGGTAAAGCCGGTAGGAAGGAGTTGATGGTGGCGAAATAGCCTTCATTCACCCTGGAATGAACTATTTAACCATCAAAGTGACTACGATGCTGATATATTAACCTAAAAACATTGCATAGTGTACCTTTAAAAACCCACTGTGTGAAAACATGAATGTAAATATGACTGGTAATCACAGAGGAGAGAATATTGCAATTGTTTCTGCTTTATAGAGCTGGTTGAAACACTTTAATTACGCTAAACGTAATTTACAAAGGGAAGAGTGAAAGCTAACATTCAATTGAAATTAGCCCGCAAGAAATGTTAACAGCAACTACATGTCAAAAATATGGCCACCTCTGAAAGAGCCCCATTTTCACAACCTTTTCACTACCTCGAGGACAGGGGTGGCCCAACTAAGGCCCGGGGGCCAAATTCCGCCCTCTGCTCTGTTTCATGCGGCCCGCCATGAAATCAAAAATGAAAATTTTAATGTGGCCTGTGCAGTAATCTAATATTATCTATCCGTTGCACATCATAGTTTCAGTACTAGTGTGGTATGTTTGTGAATAGCTTCATGAGAATGTCCATTAGACAGCCTGCAGGTTTTCAGATCTTAAACGCAGTCACTCTTTCACTTGAAACTGCGTTTTGCGTTGGCCCTTGGCAGCTTAGATTTTTCAGTATGTGGCCCACAAACAGAAAAGTTTGGCCACCCCTGCTCTAGGACATAGCCTACAAGCAATCTCTTCAACTGAGCGCAAACCAGTAGGAGTCGCCTATATTCTGATTTCAGTTTCTTTGTACAGACAGTGGGTGTTAGTTTTGTTTTGTATGACGCACACACAAAATGCGAAAGACATAAAAGGCAAATTCCAGTGGCAATGCAACCTGGTTCACCACTGCTTCGAACAATCAGTCTTTCCCTGGACAACCAGCATGCTGACTTTGACACTTAGAGCCTCTGGTTCATTCTGGTCTCCTTTAGAAAAGCACCTACATGTGTAAACAGCAGCCTAATTTCCAACCTCCCACCATGGCCTTTGTAGGGAATCAACAGGGACCATTTCAGAGCTGTTCAGAGAGTCAGTCAGTGAAAGTCAATGAGGCAGTCAGCCACAGGTCTTATTCTGTAGTACTCAGGCAGTGAGTCCAGATTTTATTGTGCAGCACAGGCAGTCAGACCAGATCTTATTGTGTAGCACACAAGCAGTCAGTCCAGATCTTATTGTATGGCACACAGGCAGTCAGTCCAGGTCTTATTGTGTAGTGCAAAGGTGTTCAGTCCTGGTCTTATTTTGTAGCACACAGGTAAGGACTCAAGGAGACACATGCAGGGGCAGCTTATCATCTTAACAATGTCTGCATCCCAATGTCCACCCTAACCTCTAAGCCTAAACCCTCAAAGATGTATCTGCCAGAAATCAGCAAATCATGAAGTCGATTCATACCTGTTCCGTTTGAGGACTCAGGGCTTAGGGCTTAGGAAGGAAACTGGGATTCTGCCACGACTTACTGCAGTATGGGAAGGGACTATCAACTAGATGGAGGAATAGGACAAGGATCTGCATGCCCATGTCACAACATTCATTTTAATGTAAATATTGTTGCTTGTCAGATCGATAATTTATGCCTTTTTAATAAAAGTGCAGGCAGAGAATGACTGCCATTGAGATGTCACAGCATTTTCTTCACAGTCAGCAGAGGCTTTTGCCTGAGAAAACTGTCCAGGAACTAGCTGGTCAACAAAAAAGGCAAGATCTGGGGGTTGCCATTAATTGGGGTTAAGGCAAGGCTGTCATCTGCGTAATACGCAGGTGTGCACCGTATAACCACTTTAAAGGTTCTTGAGTTTGCGTATATCCAATGAAACATAGACTACAATTCTGACAACACTGTAATAGTACAAGGCAGTATACCCATTTCAGTCACAGGCAGTACACCCACTGGACCCCAAATTAGACTGCAGCACTTCAGCACTGTATCATCTAAGTAAATACACTTCAGACATACAGTATACATAGACATACATGTAGTCATTGTTTCATTAGTGTTCCCATTGAATTGTTTGACTTTGATTTGCTGAGGATGAGCATGTTTGACTTGGCCGCTGGCCGTGGTCCTGGAATGCCCACAGCACAAATCTCAAGGGGTGTCAATGCTGACGTTCGTTGACACCCCCTGTCGATGAGGGGTAATGTGAGCTTAAAGTTCCCATTGCAATAGAGGACAATTATGGTAGAGGTTTTTCAATGTCAGAGCATATGAACGGTAATGAAGGTTTAAATCTCTCTGAAGCAGATGATTGCTGTCAATCACTCTCAGGACTAACCTTTGCTTTCGTTACGAAAAATATCTTTAAATTTGACACAAAGAGAGAGCAGTAGCAAAGCGAGCTAATAGCAATAGCAAAGTGGCCAACTTGGTAAGTCACTATGATGGCTAATGAAAAGAAAAGAAAAAAAAAAAAACAATAAAAAAAGCAAATAAATTATTGTAAAGAATTGCTGTGAATAACTGTGAAGTTTTTCAAAGTTTTTCTTTTTACCTAAGCGTGTTTCTCATGCTGGCAGTGTATTTGTATTCAGAGTGACATGGCGGAGTCGTTTTTTTCATCTCCTCATCTCTCGTGTTTTTGTTGGTGTACTGTAGATACCACACGTCATGACTGAGGTGATGAACACCTGTGAGTCCGCGGTGGGGGACTTCGGAGTGGCGGCTGCCCCCGGCGACCAGAGCATCTCATTCCAGGTGAGATTATTATGGGCTACTGGGCTGTAGGCGGCAGCCGCGATTTGAACGGGGAGAGTGCGCAGATGCATTGCATGAGGAGGATCTGTCTTAGTGGGCCAGTGACAGGTGTAAATGTCTTTCCCTCCCTGTACGTCTAGACACATCTATCTCTGCGAGCTCACTAGGTCACCAGGTCTTGCCTTCAGTCTAAGCTCCTCTTCCTTTAATTTCTCTCTATTTTTTTTGTCCCCATCGTTCCTTTTCTCTTTCTTATAGTCCCTTCATCCCTTTCTCTGTTTCTACATCAGTTCCTTAATGAAACAGTAATAGAGACACTTATACACTCTTTTAACAATGATCTTCCCATTAAACGTCCTTTTTCTCTTTCTTTCTCTTTTCATCCACGTCTCTGTTTTTCTCTCCCTCCATCTTTGCTCTTTTCAGTCTCTTGCTCATCCCCACCTCTCTCCACTCAAAAAGCCAATCCCATGATGTCACTCTTGGTTATATAGAGAAATGGAAGCAGAAGTCTATCTCTTTTTTTTTCGGAAATGATGGCCATTACTTGTGTGTGCCAAAAGATGAGTTCTGCTATTATGGGGCGACTGAATGAAGCCCTAGAGGATTATGGGATTTCTGCCTTCATTCACATGATAGAGAGACGGTCGACAAAATAGACACACTGCTTCTCTCGTGCAAAACACACACACACCCATAACACTCCACTTATTCCTTGTATGAATGAATATATAGGTGTGTACAAACATACTCTTACATGCTGTGTTATGCACACACACACACACACACACACACACCTTATTTTAGAAACAATTGGACCGACTGTGAATCACTTCAAAGACAGACCTCAGAAAGGGCCCTGGAATAGACTGCAGTCCCCAGAGCAGCGGGAGCCATGTTCACCATTTTGCTTGCAGCTGGCAGCTCCTTCTCTCTCAAGGGACAGAGAGGACGTCTGATCATAATAGCAGCTATTTGCACAGCCTTAGATCATGTATGGAATATGTCAGCACTGCTAGAACAATAGCTGTCAGTGGCACAAGGCAAATCTGCCAAGGTTAAGGAGACATTTGATTACCTGCATACTAATAAGTCGTTTTTCTCATTCGACAAATTGGCAGTGAAATTGGCACAGCCTGATTTTTTTTTCCCCATAAATGATTTTAATCAGACCAACATTTTGGTTTGATTGACCTTACTCAAGTATATGAGGGTCACGATGACCGAAACTTTTATATTAGGCTACTGTAATAAAACAAATTTTTTCGGCGTGTGGATGGGAGGGTGATGACAATTTTGTAGATTTCCCCATCTTTTCCTTTTCTCTATCAAGCATACATGATGTTACTCCAGTCCATGTCAAAGTATATGAATAAAAATGTTGCCTAAATGTAGCCTGAAATGCACAAAATAAAAAGCTTGCTGCTGGGTCTGCACCTTTTTCAATGGTCTTATTGTGATCTTAAGGAAGTTTGTAAAAAGTGAGGAGAAATCTGGTATGAATCAATCCATTGCCCTGTTCTTTGAGGTCACCGTGCTGTTGGTAGGAAAAAAAACCAAAAAATTAAGCATTCTTGTTGTTCTTTTTGAAGTGACCTTGAACAACGCGGCTTTGGGTTGATCACTAGAATTCTTCTTTAAGGAACCTGTAAATCAGACTTTAAGGAAAAATCTTACGGGAAGTTAAGGTCTCAAATCCATTTCCTAGTTTTCGAAACCCACACCATAATGTGTGTGTGACTTTCTGTGGTGTGCGTCGTTGAACCAATCACCTTGCTCCATCCTGGCTGCGTGTAAAACCTGAGAAATGCTGATAAAGTAACCCCAGGTGTTTTTGACTGTGTGTTCCAGATCTTTCCAGAATCCCATGAGCGTTTCCCCAAGCTGTCCAAGCGGCTGCCGTCCATTGTGGTGGAACCCACCACTGAGAGCGGAGAGGTGGAGAGCGGAGAGCTCCGGTGGCCCCCGGACGAGATGAGCTCCGGGGACGGTGACCCCCAGGGCCCTGAGGATCATGCCGCAGGTCAGTCCTCAGAGCTTCAACTGTCACATGACATCCACTCGCACCATGCCAACAAACGGTGAATCGAATATAGCAGAAGCTCGGGGAGTGCGAGGGATTCAAGGAGTTGTGATTGTGACTTACACAGAAATACTAACAAGTGTAAGATGTATTTAAATTGCATTGTGTTAGTCAGCCTAGGGTGTGGGTGTCAGTATGGGTGAAGAGTGATACACCTCACTTTATTGTAATGTGCAGAACAAATGTGTAGTGATGTGATTGTGCATAAGTTTGTGATTACAGTATGTTGGGCTAGGCTGTGTCATGCAGAGTGTCAGCAGAGAGTCTTATTTGTCCTGTTGCTTTGTCAGTCTTATACAGGTAATGTGCCCTCTGTGAGAGAACAATTTTACTACAAACCTTTACTACAAAAAATTTGCTGTGCAGAATCAAAATTTATATAGACTGAATTTAGTTGATCGGGTGAGGTCCCTTCTATTTTGCATTGCATTCATTTTGTGGATCGGTCACAAGTCCGATCCTGTAACAAGGGGGCCACAGCTGCCTTTAAACTAAACAAGGATGACAGATGAAAGAGCCCATTTGATGCTATTGAATGCTGGCATGTCTAAAGTCTGAGTAGTGATTTGTTTGATTTTGGCGGTGTTATGTTATTTTGCCCCGGTGCTGGTGATTGGCAAAATGTTATATCTCTACAGAATGCCTTGAGGCACATGCTTCAGATTTGGTACACATATTGGTTTTGAACTGATTTGATTTTGGAGGGTGATAGAGGTAAGTTCAAGGTCTTCGTTTAAAAGCTGTATGTCAACATTTTTTCACTGATAATCACACAGAATATTAGCAAAAGGAAGTCAAGGTTCCCAGGATTATGGTAGGGACAGCCAACTGTGCCACTGCTCTCCTGAGGGTTTATTTTTCCTTGTCATACAAATGAATGTCACTTACAAATTCCCAGCTGTGCAGAGGCTAACAAGTGTAACATGTTAATTGAAGTGTTTTTTTATAAATTCCTTAACACACATGTTATAGAAGTAAATGAATGCCGTGGGAAATAAATGGTGTGTGATTCTTGCAGGTGAGGGGCAGCCAGGTGACACAGAAGAAGAGGAAGAGGAGGACGGAGAGATGGGTGGGGCTTCAAACTGACGGGCAGAAGTTGGCACCAATCAGGCACCAGCGTTTCACTGTGAATGTCTCTGAGAGACAGGCGGTGTGGTGAAGGCGGGACTTGTATTAGGGCCTGCCCAACACTGGCACAAGGGCCGCCTTGGAAGGGAACCTCCACCTCAATGGATGAGACTACAGACTGGCAGACTGACTTTACTGAATTAGCTCACCTGTGCCAAACACTAGAAATAGCCTGCTACTGTGATCAAGTCATCAGTTTTGGATTGTTTCCTCATTTATTTGTTGAATATCAACAGTCCTCTCGTGTGCATTTTAAAATATTGTTGTAAAGATGTACTGGCATATAGTGTATAGACAAAATTGATCACGTGTAGTCTCTTGACCAAAGTCTACACCTCTGAGCTTCTATCAGAAACAATTAATAGTTTTCGGTAATATAGCGGGTGGAATTTTTATTATGTCTGTTTTTTTGCAGAAAGTTAAAGCTCCATAGATAGGCTATCTGAATTGTCTATATATCTATCTATCCATAATAACTTTTGTTGATTCAAGTTTAATCCAATTCAAAACAAGGAATGATTTCAATTCTGTAAATATTATGTGATGATGTTAATGTGGATTAGCACCCAAAGGCACTTGCAGAATGTCGAAACCAAAGATTCTAGAACACTCTGCTCTAGACTCTTTGAAGGCCTCCACACACTGCCGACATATTAGTGCAGCACCAGGAAGGATTGAAGCTGTCAGTATTTAAAGATCAGTGGTGGCACTCTCAGCTTGTGGCGCTCTATTAGAATCTATTGTTCTCACTACAAGCCTGCCCATGCAGTACCCACCACCACTTTCACTTGGATTTGTTTCTATTTGTGTTGGCACAGTTTGGGAATTTTTTTTCAGTTGAAAAATGTTGCTGCTGGTGTGCATTTGTGCAAGTGAGAGAAAGTGTTGGCACGTTCATGCTGGTGCCAGTGTGCAGAGGCCTTGACTCACAAACCCTAACATTCTGGACTTGGTAGTTCATGGTGACAGTTAGGTCTGCGGACTATATGGCAAAAGAAAAAAAAATGACAATATCGATTTTATCATGATTAGGGCTGAGCGAAAAAAAACTCAGATCAAAATGACATATAATGAATAAATATATAAATATAATGATACATTTCACAGCATCAATGATTAGGCCTATAACAATAATAATAAGCAATAATCATAATTATGAATAGTCATGTGCTTGATTACCGCTGATTGACAAATTGTCTCATTACAAATATTGGTTCCATTAATTTTTAAATGAATTGCGCAGCCCTAGTTATTTTAGAATGATCCACAAACCAACATCTAGATCCACACTGCCCAAAGTAACCTTCGGACACTTTGAGCTCCTTCCTGCACCAATGCACATACACTGACAATACACACCGGCCCAGCTCTTGTGTGTGTTCACTGGAGTCTGTGGACATGAGTAGTCCACTAACAGTGTACAAGCAAGCACTTACAGTAGACCCACATAGCTGCTGATAGTGGCTTAACAGATGCTGTAATAAGGCTGTCTCCATTGCAATAGCTAAGCTTTAATCAATGCATCACCCTGACTGTCCCTTTGTGTTTGTGCAGTGCTTGTTTCTTGTCTAAATCTGTTTTATCTTAAACCACTATACTAGTACTGCAGTTCAACACTGTTTCTTTGTGTTGCTCCTAGCCTGTAAAATATTTTCAGATTTGTATAAATTCCTGTTTCTTTGACAGAGCCTGTGTTGTGTATATCTGTCTCAACAGGTTTTTTTGACTGCTTCTCTTAAAATTGTGCTGACAGCGTTTTACTGTCAACCAAGCCAAGCAAAGTCTCTCTCTCTCCTAATCTCAAAGCTTAAGCGGGTTTATTGTGATTTATTTTTAATAACAGTCATCAGACATGAATCAAAAGAGAGATTCAATAATGCACAATCAAATCAAAGACTGACTGGTCATAATAGCCTGTTTTCTGTTCTTCTTCAAATAAAATTATAATTAAATGTAGCTTGCAAAGAATTAGGTATGGTTGCATTTAGTAGGTACACAGTGTACAATGGGTCTCATTTACTGACCGTTCTTATGACAAATCTGTTCCCAAACCCTACTTGTACTGTTTTCATTACTGTAACATACTGTAGTGGTACTCGCCAGTGTTTGCTTAGCTGATATTTGTTCAAAGAAAGAAAAGTGTGGACTTTTCAAAAGAAAAGTCCACACACTCACGAGAACCTTTGAGTACTTAGGCCTATTGGTGCAGAATAACTGGATGTTACACATAATTTCCTCTCTTCTGCAATTGTAAAACATTATTTGATTCTTATTACAGTAAGATATAATACTATTGATCTGCGAGCACAATTTGATTTTGGTCTGCAGGAAAGTATGGACACAAAGTCAGATTTCTACTTTGGTTTGTTTGCTTGAGAAAGGGGTCCAATGAAAAAGGGACTTTTACATCTAACACAACTGAGATGGACAACTGTTTTGTTTCACATTAGAACGTCTCTGCAAATGTCATCAGAATCATTGGTCTTATTGGTTGTAGGCCTATCCAATAACACACTACTGTATGTCGGACTAATTCCTCCTCAGGGCCATGGGAGATAAAAGCTGCAGTATGTATCCAGGCCGAACTCAATCTCAGATTGAAGCCCGGTGGGACCGAGAGTTGAATCTGATCAAATGACATTTCCTGAGCCACCAGCCCATCTCCCTCTGCTCTACTCATTCCCTGTGACTCCTATGATCTTCAGTGTCATGCTTTGTGTACTAATGCCATCCAAGTAGAAGTGCACAGCTCCACGGCTTAGCACTCATAAGTGATGCAGCCACGGCAGCCAGGATCGTTAAGCACTTTGCCTGTCCCTCCCTTCTCTCAAACCCTACTAGCCTTTAGTTTAGAGACATGACTCAGATCAGCATACATTTACAGACTAAAGTAAATCCATTTGAAATCGCTATTAGATAAATCTGAGTGTGATTAAACAAGTGTCTCTGTTATGCTTTGTGGACAACAGAATTATGTTCTTGGAATTGTGTTTAGAATGACGTTATGTTCTATACATCAGCTGGTAAAACATATTTAACCCCATGGGGAGCCAAGACAGACATTTCACATTCTGTGAAAACATCGCATGAAGCCAAACCCCTCCCTTATCTTATCCCATAGATAGCCAGGAAGTCAGAAAGTGTACTTCCTGGAAATGACTTCATAATGGTCAGGTAGTGACACCATAGAAACACATGTAGGCCTATCTTTAAAATGCTCCGCTTGTTTTAATAATTTTTTTCCCTCCAACTTTGTGTTGGAACTTCCTATGTGGGCACTTCACCGGAAATTCACAGCCGAGCCATTTTTTCTGAAAGTAGATGTTTGTTGGTAGGTTTCCCTTCGACAAACTGAAAAGACCACACTTTTCAGGCTTTTTTTATTCAGTGTTCACTGCCCCAGACTGCATGATACTACTCATGATAGACAGATACATAGATTCAGTAGATAGATAGATAGATAGATAGATAGATA
>JASCQY010000048.1:8339756-8363854 GCA_030264315.1 Sardinella tawilis | reverse complement strand
AGGTAAACAAATCTTCGGATGGGTGATGTGGAGGGACTTCACAGTTCATCGCGCTTTAGTAAAAATAGGTCCGAACCTTCACTTTAATATAAGAGTACAAGCGTGTTATAGCTTGCCTGATCAACTTCCTTCCATTTGTATAGGCCTATCACAAATCAGCATCACATTCTCACAAAAAATGCATTTTTGTTAACAACCAATGGATGTTGTCACTACTCCTTTTAATCAAAACCAACAACAATTTGAACATGTAACACTTAGGATTTTGTTAAAACCATAGGTAAAAACAGCACATTCTAGAAGCCACTGAAACGATCGAGAAAATGTCACCACCATAACTTCAGAAGTCCAGTTAAGTTTCTTTTTTTTCACTAAACAATAGTTAAGTCACAGAACATAAACTTTTCTTTTCTCTTATGGCCTAAAGAGACCTGGAAGGCAATGCCTACATCGAAGAACACAAATACAATACCTCTTAAAAGTTCTTTACCTGGAGAAGGTAGTTCACAGTGTTAACGTCCCATGAATGACCATGTTTGCACAAAATGCCATGCTCTAAAGTAACCTTAATGATCTGACACTAAATTGGAGTAAATTTTTCTACTTGCGGTGCGATATTCTTAGCTGTTAGCTTAGCAGACATCCTTTCCCCCTTTCCCTTCACAAAGTTTGGCATTAAGAAATTCCCTTTTAAAAGCACTAAATAAATTGTGCAAAAATGTTTTATCAATAAAGCCACCTACCCTCTAGTAATATTACTCTTTTAAATAGGCTATTTTTTTTAATTATTTCAGCTTGCTCTTAATAAAGAGCGCAACATACATTAAGCTTTTCAACTACCAACCTTAGTAGTCCAGCCAGAACTAAAACATAGACTCTTCTCTACTTGCATTTCAAACACAACATAGAAAACTGTTAAAAATAATTGCACTTAACCTTAATACAATTATGAATTAAGATGGGAGAAAAGGAAGTACACGGGACATAAATCTAATAAATCTTGCAGAACTATTAAAAATGCAAACAAAGCAATCACATAAAAAACTACACTGGCAGCTCGACCAGGACTGAAGAAAAGAAAACGTTCTCTTAAAATTCATTGTCAGCTGCATTAGACACTTATGTGTTATTCATCACATCCTGCTGTTTGACCTTACCGTCCCCAAACACCCCACAAGATTATTTTTTTTTTAAAGGGGAGAAAAATATTGTTCCCTCACAATATGCTTTATGTCAATGCAATACAGTTTCTCTACCCTGAAAAAAGGGTTTGATTTCCCACCCAATACTATTTTGACTTTATAAAAGAACACAAAGGTGTGATGAAAAGCAAAATTTCTTCTCGGTTATAAATACTGCAAGGAAATACAAAGGCATTGGATGGAACGCGAAATCATCTCAAAATAGTTTCACCATTATCTTCCGGGGATCTCTGTAATCTATGTCCATAAAGTTTGATCAATCAATGCAGTGCCTGAGAGCATTCAAACCCAATTAACAGAGGGAGAAGACTTAGCTGCCAAAACCAGTTTGAAACCAGGACAATTCAGCAGCTTATTTTACTAACTCTAGATGGAACCAAAAGAGTATTTAGATAAAAATTAAACTGAAGCGGTTTGTCCTAGCTTTCACAGTCATTCATGACAGCTTGAATGGAAAGAATTAGGTGACTGCTACTTTAATATTTACCACCTCTTTGGTTGCTTGTGTGTTAGAGTGGACATGCCACCATAGGTGAACTTACAAGGACGAACCATCAGTGAAAACTATTACGGTCACAGCAGGATCTCTTGAGCACCTGAGGACGTTGTTCAATGCTTAAAGGTGCACTAAGTACAGTTGTTGATCAAAAAAGGGAAAAATGTCTAGACTTACAATAACATAAACAGGACTGAACTGTTGATAATATTGCTGTGCATTTCACATTTCTTACCCCTGTTTGTTAACATATCAGAAGCCTCTAAATTGTAAACAAGAACAAAGAAATTCTCCAGGAAAATACAGGAACGTTGATTTAGTAATAACTTAGTATTGTTGCTCTACTCACATTCTCACAAGTCTCTAGACTTACAATGAGATAAGCAGCTTTGAGTTGTTAATATTGCTGTATATTTCTACACACATTTCTACACACTTTCTTACTTGTTTCAGTCTTATTCAGCAGACGTGTTAACACTTCAGAGGCCTCTAAGCTATTAACAAAAACATAAAAAGTCTCCAAGAAGACAGGAATGTTGATTCAGTAATAACTTGATATTGTAAGTCTAGAAGCATTTCTGTGTTTTTTGTTTCACACAACATAAACTTACCTACCTCACCTTTAATGTTCTAAGTGTTTCACACACAAAAGAAGAGAAAACAGCTTGCTGTGGGGATGTCTACATGCTGTTCTCTTGCTCAAAAGAAACGACATGTTAATATAAATGTGTTATAAGTACAAAGTTGCTACAGACGTGTCTTAAAGTCGCAGTTCCTCATAGAGCAAGGGTTGCGAAATCTCCCGATTGCTGAGCGGGAGCGCGGGCAACTGCTTCAGCGTCACCTGCTTGACGAAGACGAAGAGGAAGAAGACCACCAGAGCGGTGCCCAGAAGGAGGCCCACAACCCAGGCGTAAGCTGGCTCCCTGGGCCGAGAAGGGATGTGGGGCCTGGGCACATGACTCGGCATGGGGCTGGGAAGCGGTGCTGGAGGTGGCTCTATCAGGAGATCCTGGACATTGGCTAGGGAGCCATTGTTGGGCATGGGAGGCACCCCCAGGATGTGACACATAAGGGGATAAAGGTCGACAGAGTGCATGGTGTCCTTGACGTAATCGCTTCGGAAGGCAGGTCCACGGGCCACGAACACGGGGTGCATGCTTGGCAATGAGTTGTTGTAACCATGGTTTCCCACTAACCACATAAAAAACAGAAACATCACATTAAAGGCACACTATGCTACCTGTAGTATCTGTATTTCAGCTTTGTATTGTCTTTGAGCTCAACATTAAAGGCACACAATGCCACTTACACAGTATTTAAACTCTGGAACATAGTAAAGGCACATTATGCCGCTTGTAGTTGTGCACAAAAACATCTCATTAAAGGCACACTATGCTGCTTATGAACAGGAACATCACATAAAAGCTGCTTGAATGCAGTTGCATTCACTTGCATTACATTTAATACAGTGGCCATACTTGGTAGAACGTGACATTATAGGAGAGCCATCCTGACAATAGTTGATTTGCATGCTAACAGTGGATTTCTGGTCAATATGGTGTTTAGGTGTAATGACATTACATAAACTTCTATCAATTTCATATACCTTGGTTTCTAGGTTAGTTTTAAGTCCAATAATACCACATGTAGCACCATTAAAGGCACAGTCTATGATTTTGTGTTGTTTGTGAAATAGTAGAAGACCTGATGATTGATGTAGCCTAATGAAAACACTTACACATGAATTTGGGAGTTTTGTTCTGCACAATTGTCCATCCCTCTTTGGCCTCCAGAAGAATGGGCATTATCCTGTCATTGTGTCTGTAATGGTAGTGATCAGGAATGTCTTCTTTCTTGTACACATACAAGTTTGGATTGGCATTCAGGAGGGAAGTGTAGACTTCATCAAAATGTCCTGCAAAGGAGTAGTAACATTAATGCACTTTCACATTATTTACACTTTTTATTACCCATTACACTGACTGAGATTTTACAGACCGACTTTAGGCATTAGGTAATCCGCAAACCCTATTGCTATGCCTCAAAAGTACAATTATATTTCATGCTGTGTTATTTCATACAGTTGATGTAATATTATTTCATGCTTGTAATAGATTTGGTATACTGCTATCCAACCACTTTGCCTGGTTCAGTATTCCCAAATCTTATTCGTCCTGCCTATAACTAAACAAACATACTCCCAACTTAGGTTTGTGACATTGGACGTACAGGCTGTTCGATAGCACCTTACTGAGACTGCCTTTGGGCAACTGTAGTTCCAAGGCAGATGTACAAGGCAGAAGTATTCATCCATGATATTAACTCACCATATGGACATAACCAAAAAAAATAATTAGAGGAGGTCCTTAAATGCAACTGTTAAGCTAGTTAAGGATCACACAGCAACACCACAGACATCCAGATTATGCAGGGTAGTAGTAGTAGTAGTAGTAGTAGTAGTAGCAAAGATTATGGAATATTGAGCGTCACAATATAAACTTTTACCCGATCTTTTGCATTAGCGAATGAGGGCTCGACTTTGGTCTGCATAAAGGGGGATTTTGCCCCCTCCCCCTTGCAAAAATAGAACACGGAATTTAACGGACGTTGGTTCCTCTCGCTCCGCTTTTACCCTCTCTGGTAGTAGAGCAGTATAAGAGTAGTTACTAGGAGGGTGTCTGTAGCCATTGCTACATATTTCTAATTTCTGAGAATTCTTGACAGAATTAAGCCTAGATGTGTCTCTGAATATTACTTTGGAAGTCAACAAATACTGAAACTAAATTCCACCACACCCAAGCGACTAGAAAGCAGAGCTAAAAGTAGTGAAGTGGGTTCAAATAAGACAAAAAAAACCCACACAGCAAAGGTGAGGGATTCTTAAAAGCATGTTTTGACAATCAGTGACGCTTGATGACAACATTGCTGCTGCAAGTTGTTCAAAGACTGACTGTCACAGCTTTAAACTGGGACATCTGAGACAATTCCTGACAGCAGAGCCTTTAAGAGAATCCGGTGCAGAGTTTGTAGATGATGAGTGTAGTGTGGTGGGAGAGTTGCTGGACTGTAATGCGTGGCTATGCCACCTCAGCTCACAGGGTATTTAGGGCATGCTGTGATTTCTGTCACCCCAGAACACAGTGGCGTGCTGTGAATGCTGTAGGTTGCCTGAGGCTATGGACCTCACCTTCCTTGGGTATAATGCCAACCACTGGGCTCTTGTCCACCCATGTGTACAGGTCGCGACCCACATAGCTGTCCAACTCGATGATCTTCTCTGATGACAAATGGGTCATGCCGTGGTCACTGGTCACGATCAGGTTGATGTCGTCGTACAACCCGGCCCGCTTGAGCTCCTCGAGCAGGAAGCCCAGTTTGTCGTCGATGTCGGCGATGACAACGTCCAGGAGCGGGCTCTCCGGTCCCAGGTTGTGTCCACTCTCGTCTGGCTCCTCCCAGTAGAGCACGCCAAAGTCAATGGGCTCTGGTCCGGCGAACCAACTGAGCAGCTTCTCAACACGACTCTGGAAAGGCACGGACGCATTGTAGGGCACGTAGTGGGTTGGGTAGGTGCCCCTGATCTCAACGTCCGACCCAGGCCACATGGCTGCCCCACTACGACCACCGGCCTTCTGATTGGTTACCCACAGTGGCACGGCCTCCTCCCACCAGCGTGGATCGTAAGCGTTCTGACCATCCATGGAGAAAGAACGGTTGAGGTGTGGATCGAACATCTCGTTGGCAACTATGCCATGGCTCTCGGCATTCAGGCCCGTCACAAGTGTGTGGTGGTTCGGCAGCGTCTTGGTGATGAAGGCGTTCACCACCTTGTCGACACGGACACCCTCCTTCATTACAGTTTTGAAATTAGGTGTGGGCACGCGGTGGATGTAGTCCCAGCGGAAGCCGTCGAACGAGACCAACAGCAGCTTACCATGCTCCTTTTGGCAAGTGGCAGGGGGCGGTGTTAGGACTAAAAGGCAGCCAAGTATGCTCCAGCTTCTTACTAGGATGGTCAACATGATGCTTGACTGGGTGTCACCTTCAAGAGGCATGAAAACAAATAAAGCAAGATAGTCAGGGTCTTATATGTCAAAAGTTAAAATCTTCATATCGAGGCCATTTTAAGTATACAGCATACAGTATAGAGTATTTTGGGTGAATGAAAAAAAAAAAAGCAAAGACAGTGGGCTAGATATTTTCCAATAATTTTTCACATTTTGCACGTTATTTTGATGTGACATTTTCAAAGACTAGTGCCAGCTATACTTTACAAGTAGGCCTATGCAATTTAAAATCCATTCGGGATATAACTGTGAAGTAGGTCAGGGCCTCGTAGTTTTGCTCTTTGCATCGAACATGTACAGTATATCGCTTCTGGAATATTGCTGTCTGCATCGCATGCTAGTAGCTATACTAACCGTGTAATTGATAGAAGGTTAATAAGAGCTGCAATGGATTTCATGCGTAATATACATCGTATACTGTATATATAACAGAAATGTGGCAAAACGGCTTGGTCAACTATTTCAGACTGTGGATTATATTATTCAAAATCTATGCGAAGCGGTAGCCTTGAACTACTCCTTCATTAGCCTACTATGACAGAACGCTTGCAAAGGACTGTTGTTCACGCTCTGCAACACAATGTTGCCAATTACGCGAGCAAACTGTATCCATTCTTGCTATTGAATTTTGTTGCAACAAAGCAGCGAGGATTATGTAATTAAAATCGGTTCCATGAAAAGATGACATCATTGCCTATTTGCGAGGCTCCCATTTTTGATCTAGCCTACAATTAGACCGCAAAGCCTCGCAGGTTTGATCTTTGAACAGTGTACACGGACTACAAAAAACACAGAAGAAATAATACACGTGCATAAAAATATCATATAGCAAAATATTTCGGACCGGTCTACCTTAATTGACCCCTCGAGCAATACGCAGCGATCTAAAACCCCTACACCACCAACGCAGAGGCAGATTAGGCTACTTAATTTCTCTTACAGACATAGGCTTCTTTTCCGTGACCTGCTTACGAAAATCCTCATCATGTAACATTTCAACAGAAGTATCTTGACCAACACAATTAGGACAGATCAACACCCTTACCTTACAAAAGCTCGTCTGGGGAAAATAAACAACTGTCAAAGCCTGTAGCAATAAGTCCCTCCCTCTCTGGAAACGGTATCACAGTTTAAGATCTTGCAACTTTTTTACGAGCAAAACGTCGGTATTACATATCTGCACAATAGTATAGAAATGACCCATTGGAAAGCAAGCGTGTAGCGGGCAGTTGTCCGAAGCGTAAACTGTTAAGTTATGATTTTACGGGCTACTCGGCTAGATAATGCGCCAGTGGTGCACTTGACTCGATGACGTAATATACAAGGCTATTTTATTGATAGCCTATCTTGCAGCAAGGCAAATTATACAAGGCAATAGGCTTACTGTTGCCTATTTCATCGAAACGCAGCAAGGCAAGATCGTGACCTGGATGGCTTTTAATTTTGTGATTTAGAGTTTTCTAGATTATAGAGGTATCCTATAGGCCTACTTTGCCTCTATGTGCGCAATCATTGAATCACAACTTGTGGAAGATACTTTTTTTACGATTATTTCCTTACGACATCTATCAGCGAATGCAATGTAAAAATGAAAAGAATTGTTCCAAATTAATTGCACTAAACGTAATTTTATTATTATTGTCTGTGGAGGCTGTATGCTTTTATACCATAAGGGGGCAGGCGTGTATCATAGGTTGTAGGCCTAGAGCACTCACCAAATTTGGATGAGGTGCAATGGACCTCAGCAAAATGTGGGAAAGAGAAAAAATAAGAAAAATGAAACATATTCAGTAAAACGTACTTAATTTAGAAAATAATAAGGAATTGAGTAATACCGTGTAAGGCAGCTGAAAAGCAAAGCAGCTTTCCAGACTATGCTAGAGGGGGCTGTCTAAACTTTTTATGCGTACAGCTCACTATTAGAGAAAAAAGCCTTCCATCAACAGGAGAGATCCTAAAGCATCCTGTAGTCTGAGATGATATTTGTAGGCTGTAAGAGGAAGTCAGTCTCAACATTTACATAGCATTTGGTGATTGGCAGAATTTTTCGGAAAAAGAATTCATGTATTTCTTTTTTTTTAATAAGCAAACACCTTTCTATAGGAGAAGCAATGTACTCGTATTCTGCCGGCTCGTTACAGTATATTAGTCTACTAGCCTACTATAGCCTACTGTGCGCTGTAAACGCTGCGGCAAACACAGCACGCTCAGGTCGCGTTGTCAGTGCGCACGTTTGCCCGGGAGCATGGGAAGGAGCCTGGCCTGCGACGCGCGCAGTTTTCACGAGGATTCGTAAACTGTCTCCAGGCAACCAAAACCTGACGAAACTCATCTCGCCCCTCCTCTAGTGATGACAGGGTCACTCAGAACCGTGCCATGATGTAGCCTAGTAGTAGACCTGTGGTGGTTTAAGTGAGAGATCTCATTAAAATGCGTCGTCCTGGCCACATTAACTTTTTGGAGAGGGAAACAACCTACCCAGCATTTTGTTGACTGTGCGTATCAAGGTTGTACCAGGTGAGCGATTTTGTTTCAGTTCTACGGACTTTGAGCCTACATGCCTACTGCAGATAACTTCTTTTTAACATGTGGATAACATCGTTGTTCTTTCATCTGTGTCATGATCCCTTTAAAACCAGATTAAATATTTATTTTAATTGCTTTTCGCGGTTCTTGTTTTATGGGCTGTGGGCGATATTTCACACATCCTTTGCATTAGGATAAAGCTTGCTTGTGTATCTTTGGAAAGTCCTCACATCCACATTTTGTCAGATAAGCTATAGAAAAAAACTACAAGGTTATTCCCTCGAGGACAGAGTCGCTGCGGGACCCAACGAAGCCTATTGTACTATCGCTTTCATCCAACTGTGACGGCGGAGCTTGTGGATAAACAGTAGTGTCTGTGATGGTCCCTCTTGGTGCAGCGGTAATTATAATCCATGAGCTTGTTTTCCTTCGAAAAGTGGATATCCTCAAAAGATTTGAAGTCATGATCTAATATCTAATTAATGTTACTTAGAATTGTGCTAGTAACAAAAAAACTATAGGACATTAGTTTTATGCAGTTTTTTTCTGTTGTAGAGCTTGCCTAGTGTTGCCTAATGGGTGAAATTGAAGAGGAGTCATGCTGCCAGTAAAAATTTAATGTGTGCGAGACTAGTGGATAAAGTAATGATGTGCTGATCCTACAGTTGGCTCATTTGGGGGAAAAAAGGAGAGATTTCTCTCCCGTACAGATGGCAGAGTCAGTGCACTCTGCAGATTACAAGTAACATCCTGAGATTCTGTTAATAACAATATAGGCTATCAAAGACTTAATTAATCATCAAGCATGCTTACATCTAGATAACAACACAGGCATTCAGGCATTTGGCTGCTTCCCTGAATTGTCCTTTGAACATGATTCATATTTTGTGGTGCAGCATAAGTTGGCTCTATCGCTGGACGCAAGGCTGAGGGAGCGTCAAGGAAGGAGGGTGAGAGAGAGAGAGAGAGAGAGAGATATGGCTTGCCAGATCACATTTTGATGTTTCCTCTGTACCCACAGCCAGCAGTCTGTACTTAATAAGTGTAGCCTACCCTGGGCATGGGGCAGACATTGGCAAGCCATGTAGTCGTTAAGGTTGTAACCACTGAATGTCTGGACGTGGAATCAGAGGTTCAGGCCAGTGGTATCGTTTTTCATGCCCAATTGTAAATCCATGTGTGTGCCGAAGTGACAGACTCTGGTCTTCAGATAGAGTTACACGCACAGTCAGGCACTGGCCTTACTTGTGTCCTGTTGTGTTTGGCTTTAGCGTAGAAGACATTTTATGAGTTTTCTCCTTGTTTGTTAGTGATATTATATTCCTCGTGACCTTGTAAAAAAAGCCCTCTGAATCACTGGCCATATTGACTTATAAGGTGATTTATTTCGCATGTCGCCTTTGGAGCCGCAGTCTTTTGATTCATTTTAGAAGTTCGGTGAAAGTAATAGCCGGGCCATCAGCTCAAAGTATAGCTGTATGGAGCATTAACCGGATTAACTGCCCAGCCTTGATCTGTGGCATTGAGTGGAATTGCTCTGTGAATTTCACAGTGCCGCATGAGGTTTAATTTTAGAAGCTGTCTGTGTCCTCTTGTAACTAAGTAACCAAAATCTCCTTACCAGTCTCTTATAGCTGCATGTCCTTTCTTCACCCCATTGGTCCAACAGTATTTTTTCACCTAAGGAGAGTAATAGTTGGCTCTCAGACTTGCTTGAAAAATTGATAAGCTCTCTGATCTAAGGCAAGGACTCCAGTGCATTAGTGCCTAACTCTTTCCATCAGGCACTTGTTTATTGATTAAACGATCAACTACCTGAGCAGAATTGTTTGCTCAGGTCTTCCTCCATTGCACCACAAGGACTCTGTATTTGTATTAGTGCTTTATGTGTCCGTCTGGATGTTTTTTGTCAAATCCCACTATAGGTAATGATTGCTTTCCATTAAGAGCATATGCTCACGGTGAGGAGGACGTGTGAAATATTTTACGCCATGTGAGACACTACCACCACCAGCACCACCACTACAAGCCTCGACGTGATTGGCTGAGGGAGTGGACATGGTTCCTCAGAACTTAGTCATGAAGTTGGCACCTGTCTGGAAGTTAGAACAACATGCCAGGGCATGGGAGGACTCGCTTAAATGTCTTTAATGGCAGTTCATCTTAAGAGAGTCACTAAACAGGAAGTGTTTAATTATTGTTATTGTAATAAAATAATTATTATTTCACATGCTGGAGTGGTAGGCAGATGACAGATGACAAAAGTAGCTGCCACTGACTTAAGGCAGAATCAAATGCAGGATATTGATTTTGTAGTTTGATAATGAAATTATCTGAGTTCATTTTTGGACTGGTAAAATTGTCCAGTTCTCTCGGAGCCAGCACCGTCTCCATAAGATGAAGTCATGACAGACAGAATGAAAGTGCAGAGTCATTTGCTGTGTTCTGTTGCCATGGCAACTACCAAATAAGGATCCGGTCCCTGACATGATAGGATAGGATTGGCAAGGGGGTGGGGGGGCATTTCATTCAAGCAGTGAGCATTCGGAAATATTCCCTTGTTAGTCTCTCTCCTGACAAGAATACATCTCTTTAACCTTGTTTGTTTTTTCTGTTGTTCTCTTCAGGTCCAGTTCAGGTTGACCTATTCTGGAAAAAAGACAGAGGGATACAGCGTGCTTTTAAAAGGCACAGAGGGTACATTCTTTGGTCAAGTGGAGGAAGCAGAACAAAACCTGATCTGACCTCACCTTGAAGAACAAAACGTGACTGTGACCCTTACCTTGATTGTAACAACTTGATTTGTGACGGCTTTGAAGAGATGGTACCAGGTTGTGAATACCTGCTCTTGCATGTAGTTTTGCTCAGTGCAAACATCAGACCAATGGCAAGATGAGACTCGCCTGACTGGAGTTTCCCAATCTCCATCTTGCACACACCTGCTTCTCGATCCTGCCTGCCTGCCTGCTTGTCTCTCTCCTCTGGGGAACCAATATGGACCCCAAGCCGCCTCAGATGCCCAAGATCGAAGTCGAGGACGTGGACGGGCCAGACTCTCTGGACGACCTGGACCCGTCCTCCTCAGACGACCATCTGCGGACGCTGAAGGCCCTGGCCGAGAAGTTGCGGCTGGAGACGCGGCGGCCATCTTACCAGGAGTGGAGGGCCCAGGTTGAGGCCCAGAGCTCTGGTCGCGGGGGGATCACAGATGCGGGGGAAAAGCCACAAGGCTCCGGGCAAGGCAGCAGCAGCAGCAGGGGAGGGCCTCCAGCGGCAGGGGGACCCCAGGGAGGAAGCACTCAGAGCAGGGAGGTCTCAGGAGACACTGGCCCGGCCTCAGGGACCCTGAAGGGCTTTGGGAATATTGACGAGGCACTCGTTTGGCTCAGGAAGGAACTGGTAAGATACTGTATAGGTCCAAATCACTGAATGCACCAAAACTAGAAACCATAAAACCCCATGGTGCCAAAACTTTCAGAGAGGTGTTTTTTTAATTAGGTTTGTGTAAAAGTTATATTCTCAGAGTTTCAAATTAGTTCTGTCCTGCATAACTTACATTATGTGTAAGGGTTTTGTCATAGTTTTGTGTCAATATGGTGCTTTATGCTACTGATTCAAAGTTATTAGCACTCAGCCAATGCTGTGTCTGTTGCTGCCGCTTCTCTCTCCCCTGCTTGCCTCCTGTTTGTCCTCCTCCCCCTTCCCTCTCCTCACCTTTAACGGGCTTCCGAGTCCCTTCTTTTTGGGTGCTGCTCAAAGCTCTTCTGTCCATGTGGAGGTAAATTGCCCTCATCACCATCTGTTGTATAGCCTCATTTTCTCACAGATGTCAAGAGACTTAAAGAGAGAGAGAGAGAGAGAGAGAGAGAGAGAGAGAGAGAAACGTTAAAGAAATGTTAAAGAAACAATACAACTGATGTTGTTGAAGAGACTTCAGTATTCTCACAGTGAGCCAACTCATACAGGTCTAACGTTTAGGCTATGCTGAGAATTTCATTTTATTGGCTGGAACAATAATGAAATTATAATAACATTGAGAAATGCATGTTGCATTTGCATACAGAAGAATGAGGGACTAGGAAGTATGAATATAGTTTTTTTTTTCTTCAAATAGTTGAAATATTTGGAATTTCTCAAATATGCCAAATACATGCACTGAGAAGAGCTTGGAGCAGAGTCATTCCCAAGGAGCTTAAAAGTCAGGTGAAAATGCTAATGCGTCTAGCCTTTCATTATCCCTTCATCCATTGAAGAAAAAAACGATTATAATGATATAGACATTAGAACAACTCTTTTGTTGGCTTTTTTTGACACATGAAACTACACCAACATTTCAGAAGTGATATATGGTGTCTCATGTCAACAACAGATATTTTATGAATAATTTTGTCATGACTTCTTGTGCTATTTAAATGTGATCAGTACTGCTCAATTTCTACCAGAAACCAAACAAGGTTTCTTGAGGAGAGTTGATATCGGACATCTCCTCCCCTCCTGTGTAATATTTGACCACCTCCTCGAAGCCCAGGGGAGTTGTGCCACCAGTTAGCTAATTACAAATTAACAACGGCCCCAATGTCTGCACTTCCAGTCCCACATTACGGTGTTGTGCAAGCATTCAAGTTAAAGTGGGTGGAAGTGATGGTAGAACGCAAGTGACGACCAGGCCCCCCCCCACCCCCCCCCATACACACACACACACACACACTGACATACTCACACACACATTACAAACCCTCTCCAGTCACCCCCACCCAACTGATTTTCCAATAGAGTTTGTTGTGCTTCTCCTTCCCTTTTTTCACTCAGCTTCATTGTGTGACCAGTGGCACATACGCATGCATGGGCCGCAATCACCACGGCACGCAAAGAGGCGCCTCTAGCCCGGGAAAGGATAAGGGACAGAGACACCCCCCCCCCCCACCCCCCTGCCCAGTGTGTGTCCACAAACATTTGTCCAAAGAAAATTTAGACGTGGGAAGAATGGGGCTTTGGTGTTAGCATTGAAAGGGGAAAGGAAAGGATCGTGTTGCCTTTGTGTCCTCCACAATTTAGTAGTGTGTGTGTGTGGGTGGGTGTGGGTGTGGGTGTAAGAGAGAGACAGAGAAAGAAAAGGGAGAAAGTGTGTATCTGTTCGCCTGTTGTTCTCTCGTTAAAAATTAACTAGCATTTTTCCATAAGAATGGAAGTATCCAGGACACATTTTTTAAAGGTAGAACAATTTTTCTTAACAGGCAGCTGTGAGCCTGTGAAAGGCCTGGAAAGCAATTGTCTGAGAACAATGTTAGCTCCGTGTGGAATCTTCTCTTTCTGTCATCATGACAACATACTTTCCAAAAATTTCAGTGAAAGAAATGTCAATTATGGGATTTTAGAAAGAGTGAATTTTGCAACTTGTACTTTTAAAATGTCTTTCATGTTTTGCTGTTGTCCCATTGGACAAATTTCCATTCTTTCTGCACTCTGATTGGTTCCCTCTCTTTTCTTCCCCCTCTAGAAGGACATGCGTCTGCAGGACCAGCAGTTGGCACGACAGCTCATGCGTCTCCGTGGCGACATCAACAAGCTGAAGATCGAGCAAACGTGTCACTTGCACCGCCGCATGCTCAACGACGCCACCTACGGGCTGGAGGAGCGCGACGAGCTGTCCGACCTGTTGTGCGACGGCCCCGTCACGCCAGGCTTTGGCCTCTCGGCCCCGCTGCGCCTCATCGGCGTCACCAAGATGAACATCAACTCACGCCGCTTCTCGCTCTGCTAGCTGCAAGCTAAGACTTCTTGGGCCTAGCCTACTCCAACAAAAAACGGCAACAGCGACACATTGTATGTTTATAGTGCATTTATAGTGCATTGTCTGTCTTCTCACCGATGTGTAGCATCTACTTGCAATCTTCTTTCAGTGACTATCTTCTAACTATACATGTACCTGGTCCAAATACACCTACCTGTACCTGGTCTGAGTTCACCTGGTTTGAAGGCTGTGTTCAAGCTTCTATCTACAGTACAGTATAGCTTGTCCATGTACACCTGCTGTGGAGATTGAATGTGAAACAAAAACTCGGCTTTGTCGAAGTGGTTGGGTCACCTGGAATGTCTAGATATCTTCCCCATTCTCTGCATACCAGTACTGGCACTCTACATTAGCTGAGTCCGTGATTTAGCTAATGGTTAATGGACAGTGGATGCTTTTTATTGCAGTGATACTAACCTGGTGTAACCTGGTGTACTGCTGGAACAGCTCAGCAGGAGTCGGATTCAAAAGCCCGGATAAGGAAAGTTCCGGAAATGGGACAGACCTGATAGCCTTCACATGGAGAGAAGCCTAAGATCTCATCCTTGTATGAATTCAAGATGCATCACTAAACCAGGGCTTGTTAGGACCCTGAGGACACACTGGTAATCTAGTCTCTATTTGGACCTTCCCTATATTGCATGTGCCTCTGCAGATTCCCTTGATTCAGGTCATTGTAGATTCTGCCTTAATTTTAGACCTTCATTCAGGTACTCAGTGCCTCCTCCCCTCCCCTCCCCTCCCCTCCCCTCCCCATGTAGCTGCATGGCCGAGGGAACCAGATCTCGCCTTGATCCAAGGGAGGGATCCACTGGGTCTCTGATCCAGGCTCCATAAGGTCCTGGGGATCTTTGGACAGACTGATCTGGATCGTGGGTCCCCTGGCTTCATGTCTCATACTGGTGCTCACTCACAGTAGCTAGTGCCTCCCTCCCACGGCCCACGCTTTCTCTCATCCTTTTTTTTTCCTTCCAGATTTTTCTTTCTCTCTCTCCTCTCTCTCTCTCTCCTCTCCTCTCTCTCTCTCTCTGCCTCTACCCTCCCCTCCCTCCCTCCCTCTCTCTCTCTCTCGAAAGTACAAACTTGTGGGTAGGGGATCTTCATGGATGATTGCTTCATTAGCAGTGGCCCCTCGTGTAAAGCCAAGTTTGTGTAGCTTGTTTGCCTCTCCTAAGTCTGCCCTCGCCTTTCTGCCGACTAAAGCCTTAATGGGACATAGAGAGAAGCTGTCAAAGTTGGCACACTTTTGTCATGCACATCCCCTAAAGGAAGGAAATGCACAACTATCTTGTTTTTGTGTGCCTATTATACTTTCATGAATATAAATCAAATTTGTTTATCTTTGTTTATTTTTGCCCTATATCTTCTGCTGTTCTGTACAATAATAATTAAAACAACTTCTTAAGACGTGTTCTGTCACATCACATTGTAACTCTGTCCACCCAAGAAAAATCCTGCTGTGCAATGCCATGTACCAACACCTGCCACCAGACTCTAGTGCTTGTATAGAAATCTGCTGACAGCGTTCCTAGTCAGTGAACCCACAGTAAATCAGTGCATGGTGTGTACAGTAGCAGGTGCTTGCAGTTTGGAGGTGAGGCACAAAGAACACTTTGTTTATCTATTCTAACATATAGTAGCTCTACATGTATTATTTTTTTCATGACTTACGGTAAGAAGCATAGAGATTACATGTTGAAGTTAAGCTGTCATGCTCTCATTTAATTGTTTTCCCCATACTAGTGCACATACCACCACCACTTACGCACACATGCTTGTGTGTCATCTTTCTCCAAAGTAAAAATCAGCCACAACTGTCACCAGCAGAGACAAGACTCTTTCCACAGGCATTCACTGTTCTGCATACACTAGTACCCACAGTCAATACCACAGATATTCAGTGCAACCAGTGGAGCAGGTTGCGGTTCGGAGGTAGACTACCTTTCAAATACAGACAGCAGAGCTGTTAATTATACACATTTTTCACATGCATGCATTGTGAACAAGACTGTAAACAAGGTCACGAACCCTCCTGTATGCAATGTGAAGTTATGCTGTAATGCACTGGTGTTTACCACACTGCAAATACACACACAAACAAATCTTTTGAACAAGGCTGTGTTGTTCGGATCAATAATGCGGTTGCAATGCACATTTAGATAGATGCTGCGAATGACATTGAGTCATTGTGTACCAGGGAGGCCTCAGTTCACTGTAAAAGCACACACAGTCACACACACACACACACACACACAATACACACAATACACACATGGCCGGCCAAGTGATTCCCAATTAACCACTCAGACGACATTGCTGGAGTTTTCACTAAAGCATCTTGCTTAATTCCACAACAATGTAAAGACAGGATTTCCTGTTTGGCGACATGAATGACGTCTTGTAAAGCATGAACTCCAACATGTCCTACAACACAATAAAAGACGCTTAGTGTCGCCGAGACAAATCCAAGGTAACACAACCTTCCCTTTTGTACTCGGTTAAAGTATCCTTCAGGTAATGTGTGTCAAAGAGAATAGCTGAAAGGCTGGGCTATATCATGCCGTTGATAATTCTCTGCAGTGTGAGTAGGATAATATTTCTTTCTTGTTCCTGCAATGACACACCCTCATTTGAAACTCATCAGGTAACTCTAGGGAGCACATCCACCTCCTCTGAGAATTATTGCAACCCTTTTTTTTCTTCAAAAAATATGATCTGCCATCTTGGTTACAACAATTTGTCTGTGTACAATAACCTTTTTCCCTTCCATCAGTGTGATGGAAATTCACACTGAGAGAACATTGTTTTTGTTGTAAGCCTTTACTGCCATTCGAATCTTCTTTACAAGCATAGCATGAAAAAGTAACATTTTCTTTCTTTCTTTTTCCCTTCTTTACTTCTTCAGCTAGAACTGCAAGGGACGGTAAAGAATGAATGCCTTTGCTGAGGCTGCATTTTCATGCTTGAGTTGCCGTTTGCTGCAGTTATTAGCACCCAAAATGGCCTCCCTGCTCGGAGAAGAGAGCTAATGTGAGGAGAGCAGAGGTGTGCAGTGCAGTGTAGAGCAGGTGTCCTTACCCCCTCCTGCCTGGAGCAGGAGAACTTCAGATGCTCTGCAGTGCCGATAGAGGAACCATACTAGCCTATACACAGTGTTCCACTTCTGGCTGCTTTGCCCTGATCAGTAGAAGTGTGTGTGTGTGTGTGTTTGTGTGTGTGTGTGTGTGTGTGTGTCACTGGTAACCAAAAGATATGAGAGACTATTTCTTTTGAGAGTGCCATACAGTGAGTGTGTGTTTTAGGGTGAACTTTACTGTACATGGAACCTCCTCTGAAATCTGGGAATCTTCGCAAACGTCATGAAGTGAACAGTAGTCTTTGCATTTTAATGACTGGCTGAGAGGGATTCATCTGTTTTCATGAGAGATCAAGATCTGAATGCAGATTTTCCAGTCAACTCTGCTCAGATGTAAGGAGGTCAGCCAGGAGGCCAATGTCAGCTGTTTTGATTGCCCGTAACAGTGAATCATTACACCCATTTAGACAATTCGTGCAAGGACATCCACTGCAATCTAATGTCATTTTGTTATTTATGTTTGTGCAGACCGTGCAGGGAATGAATGAATGGGACCACTGGCTCACTTCCCAAAAAAATGTTTGTGAGGATGCAGTTGTACTGTACAATGAATGCTTTAGCAGAGCTCAGTAACAAGGTTGAGGTTAAGAGGCAAAGTATGGGATGCTATAGAAAATAAAGGGAAACGATGCCTCATTTAAAGTCTACCAAATCACACAGAATTCACATTGCCATTGGTTAGATCCATTTCCCTCAGACCGCACATAAACAAGCCCTGAGTGGATACAACAAAACCAAAAGGCTGTGCATTACTGAGATGTTTTTGGTCAGTTTTGAATATTGTTGAGAAGGTCACGTGTTCCCCAAATATGTTGCAAAACAGGAAATCAATGGAAAAAAGATACCATTGAACATCATAGGGTGACCTAAGAAATATGAATCAGTTTCTTTAACAAATATCTTGGCTTACAAATGTGAAAGACTATTGTCTGTAGAATATAAATATGCACAGAGTTCTCCAGCTCATAAGTCAAACAGGTTTAGACCTGGCCTTTTGTAACCTATGTCTGTACAAGAAGTAAAATCCAGTTGAACAAGAGTTTTTAACTGTTAACTTTAGTAATTACACGTACGCCAGGAATCCATGCCTGACTGGCAGACAAGGAAATGTCAACTGCCTGAGACCTCATATTCTGGCAAGCAAAAAAGAGATGGCAGACATTCTAGAAATGAGTTTGGAAAGAGCGCAGGCAGGTGGAGATTAAAGTGATGGCCATCTGCCCACACACACACACACACACACACACACTCTCTCTCTCTCTCTCTCTCTCTTTCTCTTAATGCTTTGTATGTCTGTATACTGTAGATATACAGCATACGTTGAGGGAGTTAATCAAATCTGAGAACCTAGAAAATATGGTGCCGAAAGGTGACCACAAATGCATCTAGGCAGATCTCCAAGCCAAATTGTAATGAAGGGTTTTTAAATGTATGCTAACATATTGGTCCTCACAGATTAAAAACAGCATGCATAGACATTGGGTTGTCTTGTTATACAGTATATGGTCAATCACTCGCACAATATCTACCTTTTGCACTACTTGTGTGACAGTAAAGTTTAATCTTAATGTCATATGAGTATTCATGAAGTAAAGTTGACGGAAGAAGAGACCACTGTGCTGAATTGCAGATGATTAGAGCAGAATACATTCCCAGCTTCCCTTAATCAAGCAAGAGGGAACACGTCAATTGGTGTTTCTTAACCTGCCATCTGGCTCAGGACTTGGAAAAGCTTCAAACACACACCATCTCCTCAGGCCAGAACACAAGTGGAGAAGAATGCCAGTGAAATAATAACAAAAGATCTTATTAGTTTAATAAATAAAAAAGATATTAGTATAAGCCAATCTAAGTAACCCAGGAATATAAATATTTTGCTTCAGAGAAAATTACATTTTTTTTTTACAGGTGCGGAAAGTAGCGTCTCTTCAGTGCCATCTAAAGGCTGATTAGGGAGCGTTCGGCGAGATCAGAGGAAATACCCGACAATATGCGACAGGACTAACCCTGCCCTGGGTTCTCTTTCTTTTAATCATCACAGAGGGAGAATAATCCACTTTCGAGCCGGAAAAATGTTATGAAAGAGATGAAGGTGAGGAGAAAATGGAGAACTGGTTCCCATAATAAGATCAGTGACTTTAAGCCCATTAAAGAAACCGTCTGGTGAAAAAAAAATCAAGTTGATGGATGTAACACCCAATCAGATTAACCCCATCACTCCTGTGTCCCAGAGGCCACATGTTGATAGGCTGGATTTGACAAAACTGTGCAGTATACTGTATTAAATTATGCCTTAAAAGACTTCCTGCCTCAACACCACCAAGGAACACAGAGAGACGGAGACTTGGGCTGTATTACTGCAGGTGATATTTATTACAGTCACATACAATCTGTACAGATTACAGAGTGATTTTCACATCCAAATGATGCAATCCAGGGGTTACTACAAAAAGGCACAAAGTCAAGTAATCAAAAATCCTTGAATGCACAACGTGATAGCTGAATATTGCTGATAGTGGAACACCACTTTAGACAACAAACAAACAAACAAAACAAAACAAAACAAGATAAAACAAGACAAAACAAGTACAAATGAACTTTGTCATTTCAGTCAGAAAAATGACCTTGTCGCTCGCCTCAGATGTTCTTGGTATTCTGTCAAAGTGACTGGGCTACCTCAGTAATTGTAAAGTAACAACCACACAAAACTTACACGCTGCTCCGACCTTAAACATGGTGTTTTTTTTTTTTTTAAAGAAAAATTATAATAAAAACAAAAGCAACATACATACACACGGTTAGGATACAAATTAAAAATGGATAAAAAATAAAACCTTTCAACTCCTCGCTGACACACTGATACGCTGTGAAATGAACCATAAAATAATCACATTACAACTTCAGTCATAACAAAGTGTTACTATGGCTACAGAGAAGGCTTGAACTTCTTGAGGGCAGAAACACTCAGGGGAAAAAAGGTCCAGGCCCGATGCTAGCAGATACTGCCAATAAGCATGCCTGAGGAGGTGTCTAGGGCCTTCCTCACTACAGACACGATTCTTTAACAAAACATGGGGGTCATCCAATTTGGATGACAGCAAATTTGGTAGAGACGCTCTTGTGTGTGGGTGTGTTGGTCAGAGCCAGCCAACACGGACCAGCCACGGTGCAGCGTCTCCAGAACACAGTACGACTTCCAGCATGGTTGAGATTCAACAGGGATTGGAGGAGGTGGGTCACATGACTGCTGGTCAGTACAGCTTGAAGGCCTATGTATGTGTGTGCCTGTGTGTGTCTGAGGGAAGAATGTGTGTGTGTGTGTGTGTGTGTGTGTGTGTGTGTGTGTGGTGTGGTATGTGGGCGAATGAGAATGTGTACGTGTGTTTGTGTGTGCGATATGTGAGTGAGAGAGAGAATGTGTGTGTGCCTGTCTGTGTGTTCACCATCCCCCTTCCCACAATATTTCTGTCATTCCCTTTTCGGAATGTTCCTTCAGGGCCCCGTCCCGTCCTGGTCCATGTGACAGCCGAGTGCCTCAATGTCATTGCTGATGTCCGAGATCATGCGATCCCACTCGTCACCCTCAGAGGGTGCCGGACCCTCATCTGAGCCCCCCGCCGCCCCGTTGCCATTGGTGGTGGAGTCGGAGGCGGAGCTAGCTGTGCGGCGATACCGGCCAAAGCTGTCAGTGATGATGCCGCGGCCGTCCTTCACGCCGATGGTCTCCAGGAAGTTCTCAAAGTGCTGGTTGTCCTTCTCAGGGATAAACGGACGCAGGCCTGAGATGACAAAAAGAGACAGTAAAACAGACAGACAGAGAGAGACAGAGAGAGAGAGACAGAGAGAGAGAGAGACAGAGAGACAGAGAGAGAGAGACAGAGAGAACAAATGGGAGATGCAGAGGGTGGGAGAGGCAGACAGAGAGACAGAGAGCGAGAGAGAGAGAGAGAGAGAGAACAAATGGGAGATGCAGAGGGTGGGAGAGGCAGACAGAGAAAAAGAAAGAAAGAAAGGGGGAGCAAGAATAACTGACAGGGTTAACCCTAACCCTAACCCTAACCCTAACCCTTTAGCACTACTCACTAACGTTACCTTCACACTGTACATGGCCGTTGACGGATGACAGAGGGTGTGCCTGACGTATGGGGCTAACGGTCAATCAATCATTCACGTGATCTGATTGCCAGATGGATTGGTCGCTGCATGAAAAGTTGAACACTTCTCAACTTTTTTGGCGGACACAACGGAGCTGACGGAACGGACGGACCCACAATGCATTTCGCGATCATCCCATTCAAAGTCGATGAGATCGGTCAACAGTACCGAGTACAGTGTAAACGTAGGGTTAAACTGCAATAATGTTACCTTCCTTACAGAGATGTACGGCATCTACGGTAAGGCCTTCTACTTTGACATTAGAAACATGTCTGGTTCACTACGTTTTAGAACTGCCTGAGTAGTCTCACCAATAATGCCATATCTCCACCATAGTAACACCGATTTCGATCATTGTTTGGGATACTGGCAGTGAACTAACAGCAAAGTCCTCCAACAGTAGAATAAGGGTTCTGACACACTTGAGCTCCCCTTTAATCAAAGATCAGGATGTTTAGTGGCCTTTTCGTAGACTTCATTAAAGAGGAGGACTCAGCATGTTCAGTTGGTTTCATGTACACTTCAGCAAAGTTGCCAAGTCAGCATGTTCAGTGGCCTGGTTTGAGGCTAACCAGTGTACATGAGCACTGGGAGGGATGAGTGTTGTTTCCAGTGGCCAGAGGCCTAGCCAATCACTGCTAGTGAACTCCCTAAAACACTCGGACATATCTTAGGTCACTAACACACTTGACTGGAGGGCATCCAGACCATAATGAACTTACTAAAGCGCTCAGTCACTGAGGCTACATCATCAGCGGTCACTTCACCATAAACACACAAGCAAGACAAAACATCGATCGGGGAAAGAAAATGATGCAGAGCAGTTTCCCACACTTCTTTGCTCTGAGAAATGCCACTTTGAAAGAGTCCTTACTGGCCAGAGCAAACATGTAGGTTTGTAACTAATTGTACAAGTTGGTCATTTTGTGGTTTACAATCAACACAGGGGGGCGCTGTTTGGCATTCAAAGTAGTGATTAAGTAACAATGGGCCTCATTTATACTTATTATACAAGAATTTTTAAACATTTGTTCTTTGTACATTTAAAAAATTTAAACCCTATAACATTTCTCCCAAAAACAACTCAATGGTCAAAGGCTCAAGTGCTCTTGAGTGTGTGTAGGCTTGATTTTTACTGATGAACACGTACCAAATAAGAAAGCACTGGCCAATGCAAAATCTTAAAAACTGTGCAAATGGGGTTCAAGAACCGCTTTCTTTGTAAGAATTGTTGATAAATGAGGCCTTATGATTTTTAAATGCCCGTAAAGGTGGCAGAAGGAAACATTGCTGACGGGGCCTTCAACATTAGTGGACATAATTCTGCCTAGAACGCTGGTTGAGTTGGCAGGGGGCACCTAAATTTGATCCAAACAGGCTCTTTGCCTTCAAAGGTTCTTAACTTTAAAACAGCTAAGCGTCTAAAAAAAAAAAAAGTGAGGAAAAGAGAAAGAGGAAAAGCAAACAACAACAAAAAAACTCAGCCCATGTGGTAATTGAATCAGGAAAAGGCGGTCATCTATTAAATCGGTGTGGTTAAAACGAAGAACTCTCAAAAATTTTGGAGCAATGGAACAGCCCGCCTCAGGGTCTGGGAATGCACAGAGATGCTAGTGCCCAAAGGCAGACTGTGCCTGACCACGCTCTGGTAGTAAAAGGCTCTGCTTGTCATCAACCTCTAACGGCTGTTCCAGAACCAGTGGCTCCAATAAACAGCCTAGGAAATCTATGATAAAGACAGGCTCACAAAAACTGATCTGTGAGCTTGTGTTGTATTCTACTCTACTAACAGTATGTATACTGTAATTGTTATAGAACTGTTTATGACAATATCTGACAAGGCTTCTGAATGGCTGTTGACCCAGATGTTGGGCTGTATTTAAAGGACAATTCATGGGCAAATCAATCCACAGCCTTGTGTCAATTTTTCTCATTCTTCTGCCTGCCAGCAGCACTCAGTGACTTTGAACAACAAGCCTATGGTTGACTTACTCCTGGACCTACCCTTAATTCACAACGACATGGGAAAAACAAAACAAAACAACACAACACAACACCAACACCACCAACAACACCACCACCAACACCACCAACAACAACACCATCAACAACACCACCAACAACACCATCAACAACACCACCAACAACATCACCAACAACAACACCAACAACAACACCATCAACAACACCATCAACAACACCACCAACAACAACACCAACAACAACACCAACAACAACACCAACACCAACAACAACACCAACAACAACAACAACAACAACACCAACAACACCAACAACACCAACAACACCATCACCACCAGCAACACCAGCAACAACAACACCCACACCAGCAACACCAACGACAAACACTTCCTCAACAGATTATGGCCTCAAAACTAAACAAAGAATATTTATTTCCTGCGTGAGCAGGAAGTTGTGCATACCGAGCAGGAGGAACTTCCTGCTGTCTCCGTACAGCTGCCTGAGGTTGATGCAGAACTCGTGGATGGAGGCGCCGTTGCGGTACTCGTGCAGCAAGGTGGCAAACTGCTGGATCTCCTGCGAGGAAAGTTTCGTCCTTAACTGCATGAGAGGAAGGGATAGGGGGTGGAGGTTAGGGTGAGGACAGAAACATCAGAAGAGTACATCATTTATGGGGTTGTCTGACAATGCCTTTAACTGTTCCTTAACCACCCCCCCCTACACACACACACACACACAC
>JASCQY010000048.1:8309049-8327983 GCA_030264315.1 Sardinella tawilis | reverse complement strand
TCATCCAAACACCACTGTTTGAGTTTGCCTTCCAGAAGTTCAGGTTGTTTATTATCTCAGCGGTCTTCAAACACCAAAGTGAACAGGGACGAAGGGAACCAGACAAAAAACCCGCTTAGCCTACACAAGGAACCACACCTTCAAAAGAGATCAGAACTGGGGTGGAGGAGGGGGGGGGGGGCAACTTTTCTTTGAAGTCCACTGACATCATCAAAGAACCATCTGGTGGGCGAACTCAAACCAAAACCGAGAGCAAATTTAAATTAAAGCAATGCACATAAGGCGTTTGTGCTGCCTATTTTATATTAACTAGTCTAACCTGTATGGCAGTTTTTTCTTTTAAATAAGAAATGTATGTCCTGTGTTGGGTTAAAGGCCTTTGGTAGTTTTCAGCTGTCCAAAGGCCACGGCTGTTGTTGAGGCGTCTGCTGTTATTGAGTCTGCCTTGAGCCTGCCCTCTCTGCTAAAAAAGTCCTCACCCAAGCTGAGGGAGACTTCCAGAACACTGTTTGGTCCGACCCCTACTAGCCTGGGCTGTGTAGTCAGACGGAGAACCGTCACATCCTGTCTGCCCGGTGCAGGGAAAGCCCTGCCTTCTATTCTCTCATCTCTGTGCGCTTCTGATAGGAAAGAATCTGGGCAACAAATGCGGAGCTACGTGATTTTAGATTACGAGGAGGAAAGCTGCCTACATTCATAACTCGGCTAGGGGTGAATGACTAGTCATGTTTTTATGTGGAAAATGTTTAGACAAATGTTGATAAAGACAGTACAACAAGACTGACACCCCTTAATTTTAAACAATAAGAGTCATTTCAGGGAGGAGAGATCCACAACGGTGCAATTATTCCAATGAGGGAGCACCTCCCTTCCTCAGGAACCTTACATCATGTTTATCTAGAAACTGACTGTCCAATTCAACAAGGAAACTAAGATACTTGATGCCACACTGTTGAAAAACTTCAACGACATGATCACAGTTTCATACAAATCATAATTAGATAGTGTTGCACGATATAATGTAAAACAATATACGTGAACTTAAATAATTACGATTTCACAATGTATGTTAGCGAAATGGTTCTACAGTAGGTAAGTGACAGAAACGCGCGAGACAAGAGGTAGGATATCCAGCTGTTCATGACCTGTGACAGTTATCCTGATGTGCTAATTTATTAGCCGAGCTAAATAGAATCTACACTGCACTGATTGGGTATATCTGGGCATCTACGTGAGGCGAAGTTAATGCTCTCCAATCTAGTTGACCAGGCTTTACGTATATATGCCGACAAGATTCCCGTAAACCATACAACCATTAAATCAAGATGTGCTTTGGGGTTTTACGCTTTCGTGGAAGGTAAGCACGCTTGCTATCCTAGGCTAGCATTGCAAAAGCAGCTGTTCAGAGCCTGGTCAGAGAGAGCAAGCGTCGGAGCAACGCGAGTATTTCACTGAGGTTGCACTTACCTTTTTTACTTTCTTAACATCATCCTCCATTTCTATATGCGACTGCTCTTCATTTTCACAGCGTTAAGAAATCGGACGGCGTCTCTGGGCTAAATGACATCTGTTTGACTGCTTCAGCTTTATTAATGGTGGCACTTTCCCAATGTAAACTCCAGCTTGGGCATCCCTCCGGTTGAAAATGGTTTGATTTTGTATTCCAGGCTCGTCAGAAGAACATCTTCTCTATACCCATGCAGAAACTAATTCAGTAAAATCTTGCATTAAATTCCAGATTTGTTTGGAAATGACTCCAGTCATCTTAAAACTGGATTACAAACTGGGACAAAAACAACATAAAACTTTTCAATACTGCCGCCATTTTGGGCGTAGAACTCCTGCCCAGCATGCATTGCACAGCAGAGAAAAAAGGCTGTAACGTTATGATCAGTTTTGCTTCTGAATCTCTATAGCTTACTGGGATGAAAAAAAGTCTAAACTAGTCTAGCCTCTATAACAGTCTATAACAGTTGTTCACTTAAAATGTGTTTATTATACGTCAAAAACTGTGAAATCTTTTCCTCTGTTGTCTCTAAAGCCTGACCAGTGCTCCTCAAGAAATATGAGGCCTATCTACACCTGTTGCTGTAGCCAAAGTCCTCTTGGTATTTGCTCATTTGTCAGCCCAGCCATTTGATAGGCTAAATTAGGTGGAAAGTTTACCCAATCATAAATCTTTGGATTAGCTGTCACAAAGGGTAAATAATAATAATAATAATAATAATCATAATAATAATAATAATAATAATAATAGCTTTTTTTTTATTAAACAACAATTTATTACTCTGGGAAATCTCTATCTCTATTGTATCATCATACATTCACAAACACATCTGTATATACATCATATCCTCTGTTCCGTTGTGGGGAGAACTGGGCCTGTAAGTTGGCCACAGCATACAATTTCTAGTACATTTCAATTAACTTTGAAATACTATATTTATTTCCTTTTCGGGATGAACAGTCTGAAATATTGATCTACAATAAGGCTTGACATTTTTTATATATATTTTTTCAGCATCGTAATACTCTGGTAATCTAAAAACCACCAACGTATAAAAAAGAACAAACATTAGCACCATGTTGTTAACATTTTCAATGTTGATCAAAAAAATAAGAGTTTATACAATACTGGACATCAGGTTTCTAAATAATAGTTTCAATGACCTTTGTTTATATTAGATACCACAAATAAATAATCATTATTTTAACATAATTTATGAGTTCTCCAACCAACATAATATTCTATGTTCCATGTTTTAATGATTCAGACCGTGGAACCAATATTTTGACCCAACTTTGTGAAATGGGCTATCCCACGAGCCAAGCTGAATAACAATCTGGCAATATTTATCAAATCAACTGAATAAATAATAAGAAAAAAGTCAGCAGCAATAATTCTGACAACCATAATGTCATTTGACTTTAAATATAATACCCATAATATTTTCCTCTTTTTTTCCAAAAGAAAAAATACAGCCAATTTTACAATTACAATAACAAAAGTAATACACACAGATATTGGACGAAGAGATGACGGTAATATACAACATCGCAATCACCTGTTACACATTATTTGAGAATTCTTGAAACAAACAAATATAAAAAAATGCATCTGAAACAAACTCCGGCTATGCATTGTTTTCTCTCATTAGAGAAATATGCAGATTGAATAGGCTATGAACAACCAAAAACAAACATATTCTGAACATATATTGAAATCAAAGGTGGCACCATATTTGATAGAACAGAGTTTTGCTGTAAACGGTACTGAGGTGCTTGTTCTTCCTAGGGAGGAAGTTCCTGTTTGATCCACAGGGCAGGTCCGAGAGATGACATGCAGACTACAAGAAGCCACAGCATAGGTCCTGCGATTCCACATCTTGTGTGGTAGCACCTTTTGGAGTGTGTTTGTATAAGCACCAGGTTAAAGAAAAAAAGACTATTAAAACAAAGTGCCAAGAACAAAACCAAAACAACAAAATGCACCTTTTCTTTTGCTTTTCTGTCAGAAACGGAATTGTTTGGCTCTGGATCAATGCTGTTAACTGTGGCACAGATTGTTATACTCCCTACCCCTCCCACCCAAGACCTAAAAGAAAGAAAGAAAAAATAAAAGGAAAAGGGAGAGAGAGAGAAAACAAACACAGACAAACAAACAAACCAACGCCTTGAGTGAGTTGCTTCACGGTGATGCGTGTCAAGGGAATGGGTGAAACAGCATAGCCTACGCAAGAAAGCTAACATGCAAACGTGTTTGGGGAGTAGGCTAGTAGTCACCATAGGGTACTCTCTCTGGGCATGCTAGGACTGGGGTGAGGAAATAGAGGCTGTTTGAAGAACAGTCACTGAATGAGTCAGGGCTGGTGGAAACTGGTGGATGTATTCAATACAAGAAGCACCTTGTCTACACCTACCATTCTCCCACGTCTTGTTTCTATTCCATTCATTTTTTACCTTTTTTTTTCTTATTTTCCCCTCTTTTTTTGCAGGCATTACTCCATTTGGCTAGACGTTTTGTTCACAAGACAAACGACAGACAGTAAAAGGTTAACGTGTTGGCACTACAGTTCATTCATCTTGCAAGACAGAGGAAGGCATAGACAGAAGCACATTAACAATCATCAAAGAAATCATCATTGAAAACATCATCTCACAGCCAACTACCATTCAAACAAACCCAGGTGAGAGGGTGAACAGCCTTATTTCTTTCCAAATCCAGTTGCAAATTAGACTGACCATTTTTTTTAAAGTAACCCCCCCCCCCCCCCCCGAATCAGAGAGAGGGTGTATGGAACCCAACATTCAAATCAATCTGTAGTATTGCCTTGTTTGGTTGACATGTACAATTGGCCTCTTCTGCCTACCATTATTGGCTTAGCTTTTGCACGGAAATGTTTCCTTGCAAAGAAAACATTCCCTGAGCAAGGTTGGGTAAGTCATGTTAAATTACAGTACTGGTAAATGTATGTATGTTTATATAAGATGGAGACAGATCATGAGAAACACTGGCACAGCTGTTGTTTGCTATACTGTTCCTCATGGCTAAACTGGAGCACCCAAAAGAAACAAGGCACCACAGGAAATGTAAGGTAGGCATGATCAGATCGCTTGTCCCCCCCCCCCCCCCAACTAGCATCTTTGCGATCTGCGTATCATGGCCATGGATGTTTGGGTCTGAACGTCCCCTGCTGTGCAGTCATAAAACGCTGCCTGCTGTCTGGACTATGGAAGGACTGATGAGTGTTACAGTTAGCAAGTAGACCAATTAGCACAGCACTAGAATGCGCCACCTGGTGGCCATTCATAGTACCAGTGGCTACTGTGCTATAATGAAATAGACTAGTATGAAAATACAGTATTCGGTAGTCTATGCATGATGCTAGTCAGGACATATGTGTGTGTGTGTGAAAGGAAGAAATCACAGTGTATTTTGCACCTGTTAGGATGTCTATCTGCCTGTGTCACTGTTTCTCTCTCTCTCTCTCTCTCTCTCTCTCTCCTCAGCTCTCCTCAGTCATCATGGATGCACTGAAGTGTAGATGCACCATGCTGAGTTGCCTGACTGCCAGCCTCCCTAAAACATGAATGAAGAAAACGGAAATGAGCCGTGATTAACCCAAAGGTGGTCAGCAGACAGTATGTCAGCAAACAACAGCGATACAGCAAGTCCCACACACACTACACACACACACACACACACACACACACACACACGAACCCAGGAGAGCTGGAGATCCAGTGGTGGTAAGAGTCCTAGTAGAGAATACTGTGGCTATATCATACGAACCACTCGATCTTTCACTACTGGAACACCATATGATCCATGCTGCTGCTTTGAACCAACAGGCTAAGATCTTGAGTGGAGTAGCCTACTTGAGATCGAGAAACCTGCAGGGTCAGTCTGTCTGAGGAGAACTATGACCCAAGGGGGGGGGGGATCAGGGGGACTCGATATAATATGGCCAGCACTGATGACGCTGGACCAGTCAGATCTGAGATTTGAGCATTGGAATGCTTGCATGTGGCATCTGAAAAGGACGTCATATTTTCACCTGAGGATTTCCAGGTTTCCCAGCTTGAATGAACCCCATTGAAACCCTAGAGTAGCAGTAGTAGTTGTTCTTTTTGTTGTTGTAGCAGTAGTACAGTAGATAAATAGACAGAGATAAACAGAGACTGTAGATGTCCTCAAAATGTCATCTTTGCATCCGAGTATACCTGATCTCACACACCAGTGACAAAGTGGGGTTGAGGGGCCAGAGCAGCAACCAGGGTTGGAGCCAAACTGATCTGAGGACAAATCTGAGCACTTCAAACACTGATAAATACCCTTCTTCATACCAGACATGACTCTCACACACACACACACACGCACACATGCATGCAAACACACACACATACACACACACAAACAAAAAAAACAAAAATCTAGCAATGCACACATGCATGCTTGCTCCTGCGCTCACACACACACACACACACACACACACACACACACACACACACACACACACACAAGCATACAAACACACCGCTGATATTAAGTCACACAAACAGTCATGTTGTTATTTTTTCCCTTAATCTGTTCTCTTTTTCCTGCCCATCCCTGGCAAAAGCCCCTCAGGTTTCCCCGTACTGAAAATCTGCCCCAAGCCGTTCACTCAGGCACAGAAGGGTCTTTAGTAGCCATGCTCTTTCGCAGTGCACCTTGGTGGTCAATAATGTTGCCTGTCTCCATCAATACACAAACATCAATAAGCAAATATAGACACTAACGCCTTTACATGCTAATGTCTGGTTTATATTATAGAGTTTTTGATCTGGTTGCTTTGGCTTAAACCTTCCCATGAAATCCCTCTATAAAGTTTAGATTGCAAAAAAAAAATGGCTAACTAAAGATCAAAGTTAACACGAGGCTGTCTGAGGAGCAGTCGCGGAGTGGTCTCTCTAAGATCAGGTATGTTTGTTAAAAGGATAGAGGATCTTCTGCATGTCATTGTCACTGACACTACACTAGATGCACCAGAAATAGAAAAGGGAGGATGGGGGCTTTAAACCTAATGGCACGGCACGGCATGGCACGGCACGGCTCGGCACAGAGTTTGCAGAAGAAGTGCAGTGCAAAGACGGACTGCACCAATGATTCGTGTGTATAAATTCAGGTATATTCAGGCAAAGATAGTTAAAGCCTGTGTTTTTTTGTTTCTCCCTTGTCATTACTGTAGAGAGGATTACGACAGACAAGTTAACAGGTGCATATGTTTGACAGGGTCTGCACCAGGCATCTTGCAAACAAAATAAATAAAATTACACAAATATAAAAATACACAATTGTTAAATAAATAAATAAATAAATAAATAAATAAATAGAAAGACATGGGAAACAAAGCATAGCCTCGGCAAGAGAAAAACGCTGTGACCTTTGGACAATGAATCCTTGTAGCACTCTTAAGTCAGGAATGATGGAGGACCTGGAAAGGGCAGTTTTAGCACCGCACTAACACATTTGTGCACCTTTGTGTGTGTATGTGTGTGTGTGTGTGTGTGTGTGTCTGTGTCTGTCTGTCTGCCTGTCTGTGTGTGTGTATGTGTGTGTGTCCCCTTTTTCTGGTAAAAGTCGAAAACCCATCATTTAAATTTTCGTTTAACGTGCTTCTCTTTCAGATATCAACACCTGTGCTTTTATGGTCAACATTGTGCAGCTATATATTCCAAGTCGCCTCGCTATTAAGTGTTTTTTTTTTTATCTCCTCACATACTGTAAGCTGGATGGCATTTCTTTCTGTGGAAATATAGACGGTGCTCTTCTTGTGTGTGTCTATGACGCTTACCATAGCATCTTACAGCATCTTAGGCTAGCATAAATCCTTGTGCTGTCTCCATTTCCTGCAACAGTAGCCTAGCCTGCTAATAACACTATAGGCTACTGAGCTCAATCTGTAGTGTGTAGCCTGCTAAGGGTCAGACCACAACAAATGGAGACCTACTGTGTGTGTAGCCTACATGGTGCTATGAAGAAACTACAGTAGGCTATGTGGCTAGTTACTTCAATCATGATCTACTCCCGCAGATACAAGTATTGTAATTAGCTCCACAGGACCTGTGCTAAACCAAACTATGTCTTCTCAATGCAATGCTGTACATGATTGTTATTTTTCTAAGAATGTCTCATATGTACACCACAAATGGAGTTTCTTCGTTTGGAAAGGACGCCGTGCTGCTTATGCATGACATCCATTGTGGAGGTCTGAAAAAAATGGCTTATTGACCATTTTCATGCCTGACTACAATCCTCGTCTTTAAATCATTTTAAAAATAATTTTGAAATCACATTTGAAAATAAATCCTATTATGTTATTTTTTTTCCTATGTAATAATTCAATATTTCCACTAGGGGTCAGTGAGAAGCAAAAAATGGTCTATTAAACTGACAGAAGACCAGATAAAGGTCGAGGACTTTAAGGCCTCAGGGTTGCTTTTAATAAACTGTCAAAACCAATGTGCTCCTAACAATAAAACAACAAATGTAACCTACATTAAAGGAGAAATCTGGTGTGAAACAATCAACAACCCTGTTGTTTGAGGTAACTGAACGCTGTTTGTGGGGAAAAGAATCTGATTAGCGAACGAGCAGCTAAAGTTTACTGAATGGGGCATTGGAAAATGAAACTGAAAATGAGTTTCTGTGGCCCACGGTTTAGTTGCCAATTCACTATTCGGTCTAATGTTGTGTCAAATCTTCTTGTTCTTTTTCTTGCCATGAGCACTCTGTGACCTCAAACAACATGGCTATGGAATGAATCATAATGTATTTTTCCTTTAATCTGCTGACTATAACCACTGTTTATGTACCTTTTTCACCCTATCATATCCGTTTTATTTGTTATGTTGTACTATTTCCTTATGCAATGGCAAGTAATTTGGAAGTCCACCCAAGATTAGATGAGGCACAAAATGGTTACCGGGAAATTGGCGAGAGGATGCTGAGAACTCCATTCCTCCATCATTCCCATCATGCTTTGCATCAGACAAATGTGAAAAAGGACACGCCATCAAATGGTTTGACCACTCGTATCAGAAAAATACAGTCAGCACATACAGTAAACTCAAAACCTGTATCTATACACCTCCCTATTCCCTTTCTCTCTCTCGCACACTCACACACGCACACACACATAATATCAGCCCAAGCTAAGGAATTCTGAGTAGTTAATGACTACTCGGTTCTTATATTCTCTTTTTTTGACATACTTTTTTTTTTACAAAATAAATGTTCTGTCTTTCAAATGAACTCTAGAAATCATTTACACTCTTTCAGCTGTTGGGAAAAAACAACAACAAATAAATCAAAACAGAAAAAGTAGAAAGCACCAAATGAAGAAAACAGATCCTATTGGACATTACATAGGAAGGGAGAAAAGATACAAAGAAATGCAGACAGAAAAGAGAAAGGGGGGGGGGGGGGGTGAATCCCAGTGTCCCTCCTAGTCCTGAGCCCTGAACCCTCAAAGCTATAAAGGAATGCTATGTTGCTTTAGCTCACCGAGTGCTGTCAGTAGGAAGAGAGATGTGAAAATTCTCAACAATGTACCTGTAGACAGCAGCTAACAATAACTGAAAGGGCACAGGAAAACCAAACAGGAATTTGAGTTTCCTTGCCATGGTCAGTTACTGTTAACTGCTGTTTTTCTCACTCCTATTCTTCCTTTACCTACCAACAACACCCTACAGCTGGAATATGGGTTGACCTACATCGGACCTTTCCTTAAACTGGCATGAATCAGCTACATGACCGGCTGATGCCTGTCAGTTCAGACTTTAAGGATTCAGGATTTAGGATGAGGGGAGATAATGTGATTCAGCCAAAAGGAGAACTAGAGACTGAGACGGCGGAAACGGGGTGTGGGAGAGAGGGATGGGGGGGAGGAAAGGAGGCCTTCAGAGCGAGGACTCGTACTGGAGGAGCTCGTAGAGTAGTGGACCGTCCCTGTACCTGATTCCCACGGCGTTGGGGCTGATGTACTGTAGGATGTTTATGGTCCTTCGCAGGCGTCGGTCCACAAAGTGCGCGTCCCAGGCCGGGTAGCGCTTTCGTGGCATGTCAATCTTGATGAGTGGCCCCTCGGGGCGCAGTGGCCTGCCCGCCGCGTCCACAGGTTCCGTGGAGCGCACCTGGAACACGGGCAGGCAGGTGTCCGTGGCAGCCTCCTCCGCCTCATCGTAGTAGTCCCCTCCACTCGCCGAGGCCATGCCGCGGGTCGGCGTGGCTTGGGAGCCGCGAGGCCCAGGCGTGGGGGCCATCGGCTCGGCCTCAGGGGGTAGAGGGAGGCCCCAGAGCAACTCGGCACAGCAGGAACTAGCCAGCACCCGCAGCCGGGGGCCCATCGGGTGCAGGACTCCGTAATAGAGGACCATGAAGGCCATGCCGGAGGCGAAGCAGAGGAAGACGCCACAGAGGGCAGACACGGCGTAGCTGTCGGTGGTGGCCGGGTCTCGGTACGCGTACCAGAGCAGCGCCAGGACCGTGTTTTCCACCAGCACCAGGGAGTAGTAAGCAGCCATTCGGTATCGGGTCCTGCCCTCTTTGACGTTGAACCAGCAGAAGACGTACACGACGCCCACCACCATGTTGAAGAGCACCTCCTCCCACTTGGACATGCAGAAGTCCGTGCCACCGTGGACTACCCAGAAGGCCATGGCACACCAGTGCAGCACCACGAAGATGCCGAAGTACAGGTGGAACACGGAGGCGAAGAGCGCGAAGGAGAGCGCCCGGGACGAGATGGTGAATATGCGCCACAGCAGGTGCACCAGAGCGCCGCGGTAGCTCATACTCTTCTGGTCGTCACGTGAGTCGCGCAGGAGCTTGTGGTAGGAGGCGAGCACCCAGGATAGAGACAGCAGCGAAGCCACGGCCGATACGCCTGCGTAGGCATGGACAAGATATCAGACAGGAAGAGTTAATGCTTTCCTTTTTTATATTTTTGTATATTTTTTATATAATATTTTTTAACGTTTTCCTTTTTAGATATACTAGTTTAAGTCCACAGCCAACACTCCTTCATGGGGGGTGGAAAAGACAATAAAAACATTGATGTTAATGCATCTTCTAGTTTTCCCTTGATCATTTATACATTTTTTATTTCGTAACCAGTGTTACATTGGTAAGAGAGAGAGAGAGAGAGAGAGAGAGATGTCAAGGGAGAGGAGTGACAGACAAAGTTGATAATTTACTGAGTTACTAATTCTATATGAAATGTGACTAATAAGTCTGCTAACTGTTGGGTGCAAATAAAATCTAATGAAGGCATAACAAATGAGCATTGTCTGAGTTATTGCGCTCTTACAGTACATTCCTGTGGTAGTGGTATTGATAAGACTTTCACTGCCTGGTGTTTATAATGTATATGGCTGAAATAGAAACCTCATGGATTAGACTAAACAGTTTTGCCTTGGCTGTAACCACAAACCTCACAATGATTCCTCGCAAAAGCAAAACAAGCCATCTTAGCTGCATATATTAGCCTCATCCTGCTGAGTTTTGGATTAATCTAACACACACACACACACACACACACACCAATACATGCTATGAAACCTATTATATACGTGGAAATTTGTATACATACATTTGTCGGAATGTTACAGTTTTTTTTTCTTCTCTCTAAAACTTACCTGTTATTTCTTCTATTTTGTTTGTATTTGTTTTTTTTTTTCCTAATAGCCATGACAACTATTCATCATCGTGCTGCTGAGCGCAGAGATCTTCCCCACGTTCAGAGAGACATCTGCACAGCTGTCAGTGTGGTCACCTCAAACGTGAGCAATGGTCCCACCCCACAGATTATCTGCTGATCAGCAGAAAAAGCTTGTCCTCACATATACACTGTTGATAATTCAAACAAAGCCGCTGGGAAAGGGCAGTTCTTACATTTCTTTTTGTCAGTTTTACACACAGGTCAGCTTTTTTCTTCCCAGCCCCACACCCTCCTAACTTCCAGCCCTCATGTATACAATATAGATTTACCATGATACAACCCATCTCTGAACGATTAAAGGCTTTGTCATGGGATTTCTTCCTGGAGGAAGTAATTCATACTTGGCTGAGGTTTTGGGATATATTCCAAGACAAAAAGAAAAAAAAAGAAAAACAGTCACTTTGTCACATACACAGTACTGCTGCAGATCACATTAAAAGAGAACAGAAATTGAAAAAAGAAAAATGGCTTTAAGCTGTCTTTATGGAAACAGCTGCAAAGATAAGTAGCTGAAGTGTGCAGCCTGTAAAGCAGACGACATGCTATTCACCCAGGGTAAAGATCAGCTATCAGTTTTAGTAATGTTTGCATTTATACAATACTACCATTTGGTGAGGTGAGGTGGGGTGTGGTGTGGTGTGGTGTGGAGGTTCTGTTACTGTAAGTATGGTTGTTGGCAACTATTGAATAAACTGCTGGACAGAAAACAGAGAATAGTTCAATGGTAAAACATCAAGGCCCCAGTACAGTGCCATGGGGAACCTCATCTTACATTGTAGCGTCTCGGCCCGGTTCTTCTGGATCATAATGCACAGCTGAAGCACCAGTTGTGGGGCACTCTCAAGGAAGGCCTCCAGGAGCCGGAGCATGTTGACGTCGGCATACTCGAACATCATGGCCCAGTAGAAGCGTCGCTGATTCTCCTTCTGCCGCCGACTCTGGATGCCCAGGTACATGGTGCGGATATACCTGTGTGGCAAATGGGGACATGGAAAAAGGATGGTATGAGTGGCAGCAAAGAGTGAAGCTGGGCCGAGGGTTGACATTGCAAAAGGATATGTTTTCAGTTCGGTTGAATTTGTATGGTCCAGTTCTCCAATGCTAAAGCATCTGAGCCTTAGTCAATGTGGCAAGTGAATGATTCACAATGCATGTTTAAACTAAAAGATCATGTTTAGGTGGGAGGCCATGGTGGTTTATGACTTTTACAGTCACATTTGTTGATAACTGTGTAGAAATCAAAGTATTTTAAGTGATATCTTAAGAATACAGCACATGGTTTTATACATGCACATGATAAGGTATGTTTCACAGCAAAGAGTACAAGTTAAAATTGAAAAACCATGCCTTAGCTTCAGACATATTCAACTCCTCAAGGATTAGAAGAAAAATAGCTGGTTCACGCTCAGAATACTCCCTCTACCACCCCCTCGCCCAAACACATACACACACACACTGCCCACCACCCCCATCCTCCTTGCCCCCATTTACCCTTGACCTCAATGCCGTGCCTGCCACGGTTTTGTAAGTAGCCCCCCTGCACAAGCGGCAGGTGAACTGGTGCATCCCGTCATCACTGCTCACAACAACAGGAGGTTGGCTGACCTCACAAACTGGCTGACGACAGTGGAGTGGCTCCAGCTCTGTGGGTTATATACTGTAGATAGGCCGCGCCATAAGGTCGTCCCCCGGGGGGAAAAAAACGTCTGACCTCACCGATATCCCTTGTTATTGTCAGGTAACCTGAATTTAACTGCACCATATGTGTCACAAGGCTCATTCAATGTTCACTGGCGAGTGACAATGACAGATGTAACCTACTTTCCTCATTATTACCTTTTCAAATACTAGCAGACACCTCAGTATATCTCCGAACAGAAATTCCATATTCCAACAATAATATTCCATACAAAATTCCAACCAACAGTGTGCTCAGTGCTTTCACATGACCGCAAAAATCCTCAATTTCCATTTTCAACTGTAGACTTAATCATGCACTAATGTCAATGATAGCATTAAAACGGTGAACAAAATGTACCAGAAAGCAACAAGACTGCACTCCAGGTCGTTCTGTCAAGCACAGAAGCAAGCGAAGCGCAGTGGCTTGCGTAGGAGTGTGTTTGTGCACACGTGTGCCTGGCTGCCACAGACTGGCGTGGTGCACGTCCTTGTTTGTGTGCACATTCTGTGCGTGCGGAGGATCCGCACCATGTTGTGTGGGGGTGTTCAGCACACTTCAGCACCTGGGACTGGATGAAGTGGGCACTCATGACAGCTGAATGAGAGAGAGAGAGAGAGAGAGAGAGAGAGAGAGAGAGAGAGAGAGAGAGGAGAAACACTGGAAGAGACAGACAGCAACCAAAAAAGGACATGAGGATGTTTGTGTGTGTGCAAGGGAGAGAGTAAGAGAGGTGAGAAAATAGAGAGACTGTCGAGAGAAAGAGAGAGAGAGAAAGAGGCGTCTGTTGGGACAACCTTGTGGAGACGCTGAGCTCTGTGTCTGTCTGTGAGCTCTGTCTCATATTGATCGACTGAGACGTCTGTCTAAGGTGATCTTTTGTGGAGGAGTCGTCTTAGACAAACAGACAACTTTTTCCCCTTCAAACCAAGAGCTGTCTGTGGACCACCTCGTCCTCCTCTTTTCTCTCAATATGCTCTTGGAGACAGCAAACCTCATACGGTCACAAAAAAGCCTTGTAAGTTCAGGCAATTGTTTTATGCCCGAGTTGGTTTGAGAAAAAGCTTTGGAATGTTTGAGAAAAAGATGTGGAATGATGTCTTGAATATCATGAATTTATTGACTTTAGAATCCAACAGCACATCACTGCTGAGAGTTGAAGAGAGTTAAAAAGTAGGACTTGTAATCTGGAGAGGCCAGAAAAACACCTGTTTACGTTCTGTTTAATAACTTAAGAAATATGACTGTGCACTCATTTTCATGTCAAGGGAAGGATGGCTTATATTGATTATTATAAGTAGATAACGACAATAATTTACTCTTAGCTAAAGGGCAACAAGACTGCCAAATATCTGTAATTGAACACAAAATCAAAGTTTACGCATCGAAAAATTCCATCGCCAACATGAAAGGGAAATTCTGATGAGTTGGATGTTTGCACAGAGGAACTGTGAGGACAATTTCTCACCTGCCTCATTTGCCTCCTTCTTCCCTCCAACCCCTTTTTTCTACGGCAAGAAAACAAGTGCACACACACACACACACACACACACACACACACACACACACACACACACACACACACTCTGTCTACACACAGTCTGCACATACAGTAGCTACAAGCACATTAAAAAAACATCAAAGTGCTGCTGCATGGAACCTCCTTCCTGGCGTCTGTCCATTGCGGCGCTTGACAGCATTGATCTTCCCCCGACTTCCTCCCAGCTTCCCAAATCCACCTCACTTTCAGGTGAAGCCTTCTTGGCACCGTTAACCCTTTATCTGCATGACACCCCAGTATGGAGGAGCTGTTGTTGAATGGCTATTTGTTAGTGACCCAGTTGTTGGGTTTGTGTCCCAGTGTTCTCATTTAGTTTTTGCCAGTGCTGATTAGACTATTGTGTGTGTGTGTGTGTGTGTTATTGTGTCTATCTGTGTTTGTACGTACGGGCTATTTGCGTTTATGTGTCTGTGTTTGTGTGTGTGTGTGTGTGTGTGTGTGTTTTCTGGCATTGGTGTGGTTGTGCCATCTGGTCAGACTCCGAGTGGCCCATTCACACACTGCCCATAACTCTCCACTCCTGCGTTACACACTCTCTCTTTGTCTATTGGCCGACACACTCTGCCCACACTATGGGCCTTCCCCTAATAGAGCTATTCTGCTCCCACTCTCACTATTTAGGGGACACCAGGGGTGAATAACATCCAACTAACAAACAAAACAATGGCCATGATTCCAACAGGAGAGGAAATGTGGGTGTCTGAGGAAAGGACATTTAAGGACGATATTCTTTCAGTGTAGATAAGTTAAACTGTTTAGAATGGCAAAGAGGAAATTAGAAATTTGATTATACAACCCAGAAGTCTGTCGAGAGTTGATATTGCTGTAACTTCTCTCAAAGTGTGCAATCATTACACAGCTCTACATGAAAAATGCTGAAATTTAATAATAATGTTTTGGCCATTTTGACTCTTTTCAGTTGAGTCATCAGTTTGATGGATCTATACCATGACATTATGTATCTCTTTAGCATTTTGTTGAACACAGTTCTTTGAAGGAATTGAGTATTTGGATTAATGTACAGTTGCCTTTCTAATTCAGGTTTAACATACCTGAATCTACAGTATCATAAAGTCCTCAATGCAATTATTATTTCCTCGGTTCAGATAAGAGAGCAGTATTTTATCCAAATCACACATAAATTTTGACTTCTGGACATCCAATTGTAATTTCCAATCTGCACGCCTTACAGTACATCATCTCGGCTGAAATGCATATCCGGTGAACCGGAGCCTCATTCCACATTCTGATGTGTCTAATTAGAGCTATAATCATCTTTGCGTTTGTTGCAGTGCATAATGGCTGCAAATGGAGCCTGTAATTACTGAAGAGACTGGAACATTTGGTGGCAAACAACACGAACATTTTTGGCTGCACACACAAAAAAGGACACCATCCTCTGTGCAGTGAGTGTGGAGAGGAGGTGGTTCGATGTATCTCGACGACGCAGTCTCAAAAAAAAAAAAAAAAAAACCCTCAAAACCTGGGCTCCTGGGAATGCACATCTTTTGTCTTTCCTGCCAGAGCGTGTGTGTGAGAGTGTGTGTGAATGTGTGTGTGTGTGTGTGTGCGCTTTGAGGATGAGTCTGTAGCCTCTCCTTTGAGGAGTCTAGGCGCTTGCTGCTCGAGCTGAAGTAGTGTTATGAGAGGAAGTTGTACAAAGACAATAATTGCACAAAAGAACAGAAACACATTCTGCAGGGCAGCTTTGAGCAAAATGCCCATCCCCCCACACCCCCCCCCCCCCCCCCACACACACACACACACACTCACACACTCTCCCAGTCTACATTACCCTCTGTCACAATTTCAGCCGTCTCATCTGACAAATGATCATAATTGCTCTTTCTTTCACCCCTGTTATGACTCAACGTTCATCTCTTGTCAGATGACTGGCGCTCGACTAAAGGAAAAGTGAACAATTCCAACCAATTCCGGACAAGTCAAGTGTTCCATTTTTTGGAGCCGTAAATGGCAAGTTAATTTAATTGACTTTATTCATTAAATCACAAAATGACACCAATTAGGCTGAGGGGTTTTCATTCCTTCCTTCTCATTGGTCAGAGACCCTCCGTCTGTACTTCCTGATTCTGGTTTTCTCAGAACTAGAGAGAGAATATGACAGAGAGAGAAAGAGAGAGAGAGAGAAAGGGATGAAAGACAGAGGGATGAGAGTAAAAAAAGCTGCCACCTCACTTCTCTTCCCCGCCGCCCGGCATTCGGCTCAGTGGCTCAATTAGCAAACTCAAAGAGACACGGCCGATTTTTCCCAACTGGAAGCCACGTGGCCGCTTGAGGAGAGATGGGAAGCGATTATTTCTCCCTCCTCCATCATGCAGAGAGCAAAGAGGAGCGGAAAAGTCAGGAAAAGTCTCTCTTACCCTCCCCTCTTCAGACCGAGTGAGGGCCCGGCTGGAGGCAGAGACAGACGCAGATCAGGGCTGGATCTCAGGCAGAACCAATCAGGAACTGGCTTTTGCTCATGATGGATGAAGCTACTGGCCAAAGTGAAGCTAGACGGTTACATGCATATCAGTCATTATTCATAAGCCTTCACCCTTGACTGGCTGGAGATGAGTTGCCTCACTTGTACTTGGGAGTGGGTAGGTGGGTGGGGGAGTCTCTGGATCAATAACCCTGGCCTTTTGCGTGATTTCCCGGGCCGCGTTGTAACCAGAGGTAACGCATGGCATTCAGTGGCATTTTCAGTTAGCCCGGCAAATGTCAAGGGGCACTAACACTTCAGCTGGGGATGGGATTCTTGAAGAAAGTGGAGATTTCTCCTCTTTCTGGCCCCAAATTTCACATTTTTGCTCTATCGGCAACCTTCTGGTGCATTCCAGTCCATGAGGAACTGAGGCGCATAGAGAGAGAGAGAGAGAGAGAGAGAGAGAGAGAGGGGAAATGTCTCACCGTCTATTCCATTTCTGTGTGTGTGCAGCAGAACTGAGGCACATACAGAGAGAAAGGAAAAAAGGAAAGAAAAAAGTGAGAGAGAAAGAGTGGGAGAGAAAGAGAGCAATAGAGTGAGCGAGCGAGCGAGAGAGAGAGAGAGAGAGAGAGAGAGAGATAGAGAGAGGAAACACTGTCTCACTGACTTGCTGGCGGATCATGCTCACTCATCCATAAACACACAAACGCAAACATGCAGAAAGGCTCATGTCAGTGTGTCATACGGCACGTTCACAAATAGGAACAGAAGGGCCATGAAAAATACAGTCTGCGCTGAAATAGACGCCTACATTAAATGATACAGAGCCGATGGCAACATACAATATAATATATTAAAATACAATAATATATTAAAATATATTAAATATATTAAAAATATATTTTCATTGACCTTGGCTACAGTATATCACATGTGTGTGTGTGTGTGTGTGTGTGTGTGTGTGTGTGTGTGTGTGTCTGTGTCTGTGTGTATGTGTCTCTCTCTGTGTGTGTGTGTGTGTCTGTGTGTGTTCATGTAGTTTAGGCATAGAAGGAAGAACCCTGTATCACTGGCAGGTTTGGCTACTCTGTGGCAGACCGTGATCACTCTCATATTCACAGGAACACGCTTACGGCTGGCCTCTCTCTTTCTCTCTCTCTTTCTCCCACAGGCACACGTTCTGCCAGACTGAACTTCTATCTGTCCCTCTCTCTTTCCTCTCTCTCTCTTTCTCCACAGGCACATGTTCTGCCAGACTGAACTTCTATCTCTTCATCTCCCTCTCTCCTCGTCTCTCTCTCTTTTCCTCTCCAGCCATGTTTCGTTCTCTCCATCCTTCTCCTCTGTCATGCTCTCAGGCCATCTATTCCTCCTTTTTCACTACCTTTTCTCATTTCACCAATTTCTCTCATTCCCTCTCTCATATTCTCTCAATCCCTTTCTCATTATCTCACATCATCTCTCTATCTCTCTCTCTCCCTCTCTCATAACTTTTCCTTTTAAGTCATTCTCCTAAACACACACACATATATAGAGAGAGAACACAGCCTCTCTCTCTCTCTCTCTCTCTTTCTTTCTCTCTCTCTCTCTCTCTCTCTGTTCTCCTTTTAGCTCTGTGCCCTGCTACACGGCTCCCCATGAATTATTAGTGGCCAGATCATAGCGCTCACTCATGCCTTGTTAGCCATGCTGCTCTTGGCCCAAGCGTGCCAGGTCAGATTCAGCGTCTGCCCGCGCCTGGATGCCCGCCTGGCATCTGCACTTACACACCATGCCCGTGTCCAGCTGGAGGTGCCCGACGGTGGCTGGATCTGGTCGACTGGGTGACCTTTAAAACGAGTGACTGGGGTGGACCGGCCAACTGTACTGCATGGGCCATGTTATTTTGTTGACATTGTCAAAAACAGTCAAGTGTGTGTATGTGTGTGTGTGTGTGTGTGTGTGTGTGTGTGTATGTGTGTGTGTGTGTGTGTGTGAGAGAGTGTGTGTGTGTGTGTGTG
>JASCQY010000048.1:8254627-8282411 GCA_030264315.1 Sardinella tawilis | reverse complement strand
TCAAGACTGTTGGAAAGCCATTTCAGGTGACTACCTTTTGAAGCTCATTGAGAGAATGCCAAGAGTGTGCAAAGAAGTAATCAGAGAAAAGGGTGGCTATTTTGAAGAAACTAAAATATAAAATAAGTTTTCAGTTATTTCACCTTTTTTTCTTAAGTATGTAACTCCACTTGTGTTCATCAGTAGTTTTGATGCCTTCAGTGAGAATCTACATTGTACATAGTCATGGAAATAGAAGAACATACTGAATGAGAAGGTGTGTCCAAACTTTTGGCCTGTACTGTACATATATTAAGGTTAAGAAAATTTCACCACAAACAGTAGTGCTAGAATTGACACAGACTGGCCAGGCATGGACCGAACTGACTTACAGTTCTGATGCACTAAGTTCTGTAGACTGAGTTGACAAAAGGGGCTTCCGTTTTAAGCACAGTTACGCTCTCCTGTGTAAACGCTGACAACTTTCTAGGAGACTTGGCCCAGTGCCTGACAAGGAATGCGTCACTTCTGGAGCATGCTACTGTATTACTGCTGCTTGTTATGTTTTCTGACACAAATTCTTGTTTCACCTTTAAGGCAAGGGGTGTGTGTGTGTGTGTGTGTGTGTGTGTTGAGGTGAGCAACTATGGAGAGTCTAGACTACATGTAATTGCACTCATTTCTAGACTATGTGTAAGAAACTCGTTCTCTTAAAGGTGTCTTGTCTGTGGTTCAGTAACAACCGTACAACAGGGATGGTTCTCAGTGGCCTGTACCACTGAAGCGAGAGCAGGGTTTTATTTTGCATTCAGACGGTAGTCTATGTTGTGTAAGTTGTGAAGTATGCATGGAGTGCAAGGAGTGTCACAGGCAGGACAGCGTTGGGGAGTGTAAAGGATTTGATTCGTTTATGGGTCTGTGCCCAGTCTTGCACCTTCAGGGCACCTCTGGGTCCTGTGACACATGTGACGCATGTGAACCTAACACACGCACACACACACACACACTTTCTGTCATTACACACACAGTTTCACCCCAAAGGCCCAGTTAGGGTCCATGTTTCTACTGGCCCTTTTTTCATTTCACTTTGACACTTTATGATTGTACCTCGCAAATCTACAAAGAGCATTGTGTTGCTGATGAATTTCGATAAATGTTAAGTTTTCTTTTTTTACATGTATAACTGCTGATATAGCTGTAAAATTGTACATTGTCTGTCTGCTGTGAAAGAGGCTGCATTCAAATGTATTGTGCCATGGATATGATCTTTTCTATTGTGTTGCAGTTACTTCCGTGGCCAATAAAATATCAATCTGAACATGTTCTGAGTCAGGCGTCTGGAGTGCATTTCTATGGTATAATTATGCATGGGTACATCGTGTACATACAGTACCACAGCTTGTATATCTAACATATAGAAAGCTGAGCGAAACCGCTTATGCAAGTGTGCTTGTTGAGCTGCTTCAGCGATTGTTTTTCTTTCCTTCCTTCTTTCCTTCTTTCTTTCTTTCTTTCTTTCTTTCTTTCTTTCTTTTCCCCTGGCTCACACACACAGTCTTCCTACACTCACCAGACATGGGCAGGACAGTGAGCTTGTGGTTAGAGAGGAAGAGCGAGTCCAATACAGAGGGAGGAGAGGAGGACAGGAGGAGAGGCGAAGCAGCAGTAGCACGGAAATAGCTGTGCCTCCGTCTTATGCTAATAATGTACCACCCACCTCACAACCTCACTCCCCGCTCTGCGGGGGCCCCCCCCCCCCCCCCCCCCACACACACACACACCGAAACCACCACCGCTGGCATACGCAACCGACCACCTGCCACTGATACCCCTGTACTGCCCGGCCCCTTACCCCATTCTGCACTGGCTCTCTGGTATGCATGACAGGCTCACACACCCCCGGTGAAGGCCAATAAGCTACTTCAGAGGGCTGTGAGTAGTAGAACTTTCCTGCTCATGGTATGTTTGTGTTTATTTATGATAAATAATAATAATAATTGTTGCATTTATATAGCACTTCTGAATGCACTCAATGGACTTTTACAGTGAGGTGGTGAATCTCAGGTCCATTTCACTTCTTTAATAATTTAATCAACAATTTGTCTGACGATTTCTCCTGCGATTCTGGAAGTCGAAAAAGAGGTGTGCTGCTGAAAACATGTCTGATCATTTGACCCTATCCTATTTAGTGATAGACAAACAAGCAGTGACATTGGTGTAAGCTACAGTACTTGCGCACTGGAGTACTGTGGTCGGTTCTTTTTGTTTACAGTATGTAACATCAACCCCTTGCTAAGCTACTTTTTTGTGTTACCTCAGCTTGTTTGCTGGTCTTTTTAGGAAGGGGCGCTGAAAGAAAGAAAAAAACAAAAAAAAACACTCAGCCTGCACTAGCCTATCACTATAAGAGATGTATGTCCTACCACATCTTTGTGTGGTTCACTAACCACCATTCACTAAACCAGCTATTGAGAGGCAAGGTTGGTCAGATCTTTTGTGGAATCTCCAACATTAAATGCCGTAGTCATTGGCCAATACATGGTAGGGCTTACTTGGATGTGACAACTTACTACTGTTGGCTGCCCTTTTGGTCAAATGACTTTCAACTCCCCTGCTTCTTCCTCTGCCACCCCCCTCACTACATACATTTACATTGTAACTCCCCCCTCTATAACACCTACATTGCAACAGTTGATTGACATGTATGAGGGCACACACACCCAGACACACCCTGCTGACAAACAAAAGGGGGCCTGAAGAAACACCTCCACTCCCCTTTGTGACTTTTCTGGATACCAAGCTGTCATCTCCCTCTGAGGTGAGATGTAGATTGTTGGTCGTTTCTTGATTTTAGTTTCAGATATTAGGCCCAATTCTATTAGCCAGGCTAGTGCCGCCTAATGCTTCCAGCCAATTTCATTTGCCTCCACCAGTCAGGATTCGCTTTGCTTCCGTTTGCTTCATCTCAAAATGATTAAAAAAACAATTAGCAAACAAAGATTTCAAACGATGCATTCCAGCGTGTAACATACGTCACAACCAAACAGTGGTGATTGGTCAAAGTCACGACCAAACAGTAGCGACTGGTTTTAGGCAGTACAGATACTGTAGGTATCTGCCCACCATGAAGCAAACAAATCCAAATGGATAGGGTTCAGACGCTATGAACGGAGAGAAACAAAGTTTATAAGCGGCTGATGCATAGGGCTACAATTCTATTGCATCAGGAGTAAAAGCCAGGAAGCAGGAAACCAGGATATTCACCATACTGTATCTCTACAGCAGCATTCCACAGTCAGTCTCTATAGAGCTGGAATCCGGCCTCCCGCCTGGCACGTGTCCTTCTGTAGCTCATGCAAGTGGAGTGCATACGTGCAAAGCTTCACACACACACACACACTCTCCCCCTCTCCCCCTCTCTCTCTCTCTCTCTCTCTCTCTCTCTCTCTCTCTCTCAAACAAACACATACACACACATACACTCGCACAGACACTCTTAAAATTCACTGGACTAAAAGCGCTCAGGCATGTTGCCATAATTCATGGACAGAGTGGACGAGGGCTGTTTAGGATTTGGAAATAGATGCTAATTATGTATATAATTCTGGCAAAGTTCTGCCAACTTTAGGCACAGACAATTTTTCTTCATTAATGCCCCAAATTCAGCTCTGGTTCTCATGCTTGAGAACCCCTTGCCACTTCGACCCAACTACCCTCCAGTAACAATAACAACAACAACACACCTACCTGGCAACCAGTATAGGAATCACTTCAACTAGCCTGCAGCATAGGCCTACTACCATCTCCACAGGACAAGAACCCCCCCCCCCTTAGAGAACATCTGTAGTGTTACATTAACCCCTGAACCCACCCACTTCTAGCATACTGTATACATTAGGGGGCTATTCCAAGAAGGTGGTGAAGGGTTAAACCTTAGGCTCCTCCTAAAACTTGTTTAGAGAAAGATGACTTCCCACACACACACACACACACACACACACACACCATGTAATGGGGGAAATACACACAAAACCATTCTGCCACACAACCTGTTATCTATTGGCATCTTTCAGGGAAGGCCTGCAGTGCATTGGCATACTGTAGCCACACCAACAGCTCATTGATGCCAACCCAAGCCACGTCAAGTTGGCATCCCCAAAAGTGTGCCATTCACAGTGACTGATTAACCCGCACTTGTTGACAGAGGGGCTTTTTCTCCACTGACGTCACGGGCGCTGCGTTTTCTGGTCAGTGTTGTTGACTTATTGATAAAGTACCAGGGGGAGTGTAAAGGTCTCATCCATTCATAGTGTAGCTTCCCCTTCAAAACCCCTGCCTTCTCCTCATGCCAACACAGTGGCAGTCTCATATATATACCTGTGTGAACTATGACAAGGATTGGGCATTGAGAGATCACTCCACTCTCTTCTGCCCCTCGGTTTTTCACAGTAGTGGTCACAGGCCTAGTCTGTTAATTAGATTATTCATCTTTTTAATATCTCTATTTATTTAAGTAAGATCATTTATCTTTATTTGTCTGTTGCTTAGATTATTTAGGCTATATATTTTTTTTTGTTCAAAAATGTGTGTATGGCCTTGAAATCTTTATCATTGTGGCTGGCTTCCTTTTATCTCTCTCTGAAATAAAAGCTGTACTTAAATTATAGGCCTATGCTTTCTAAAAATCTTTCCGATCAGCTGTTAGTCATTCTGTGTTGAAATACTGTATAGTCCCTGCCATGCTGGGGGGAGGATACCCATTGCCTGTCTGACAATCAAATGTTTATTGCCTTATAGCTATTGATTGTACCTGCACTTCAATAATAATAAAGGCCAGACAATAAAAGCATAAGACATTCTTTTCCTGAGACATCTTGAGTGTAAGGTTAGAGTTAATAAAAAGTAGTCTAAATCAACATAGCCTATTTCTACTGTGTGTTACAACCTCCTGCGTTATTTCTTTAGGTTAAGATTTGTAATATAGGCCTACTGAATACTATGCGTGGACCAGACTGAATTTAGGTCTATACTTACTGTATATAGTCTATACAGTCGTGTGGTCTGTGTGGGTGGGTGAAGGGGTAAAAGTGAAAACATGTGCGACCTTAGAGGAAGGCTGCAAACAGCGATGACATTTCTTATGACGTAGGGTGGGAGTGGTAACGGTGGGGGAGCCGCACCTCCGGGGGTCCGCCAATCGGAGTGAATGCCGGCTTGTGTTGAAGCCAGATGGCAGCTGATATATAACGTGTGTCTGAGGCTGATGCAATAGAGAAAGACGATATCATATGGTCGCTGACTGAGAAAGGGCTAGCATCTCATCTCTGACGCGCAGTGTTGAGCCAAGTTCATAGGTTATCATACATACAATTTATTGGTGAGTGGTTCCTCTCCTTTCTCTTCTCATTATAGTCTAATTTCTTAAACTACTTCTATATGTCTGGTAGGCCTATACATATTAATCTATATATTAAAGTGTAGGCCTGTCTGATATGATGCCTCGCTAAATTCACTATGGTGCCTTTTTTCTCATTAAATGACTTCTAATTTGTAATTAAGTAATTAAGTAGTCAAAGCTGAATTCATATTGGTATATCTCATGTTTTTGTCTATATGACATATTTAAGATGTAACCATGTCCGACGGGAAGAGTGATAAAATAACATGTAGCCTACATTTATAATTTTAGAGATTTCTGTTTTGCAAGGTTAACGAATAATCTGGGAGTTTAGGCGTGAGGAATGGAATATTTCAACTATGGTCAGGAAATGAATCAGAATGGGTGCGCCGAGTGAGCGTATGGAAAAGGAGACAATCCATATACTGTACCATCAGGATGCGTCGTGGGGAGCGAGTTTATCCATTCCATGTCACTGAGCAGTTCTTTCCCTGTTTTTTGTTCTGCTGTCGTGGCGACGGCAGACTCGCACAATGACCTCCTTTAGCAGGGAGGGAGTGATGTGTTGCCCTCTAAACACGATTCTCTCAACCCAGTTACTCCAAACCAAAACAAAGTGAGACCCTAACCAGTTATGCAACAGGCTTTTGCGATGTTGATGTCTGATGCACTTGCGTGACTTGGTTGAATAAAGCGCACATTCTTGCGCAAAATAGGAATGGGAAAGATGTGATTTGGGTAGGCTATTTTTTTCACTGTCATGAGCAGTCTCAAAATTAATCAGAGCGAAGCAAGTGACAAAAACAGATTGTTTGCGTTCACACTCGTCCATCTATCAGTGTAACCCTGGCCTCCATGACATCTGATTGGTCCAGGAAGAAAAGACTAAAGAATAACTGAACACTTCATCACTGCCTCTCAAGTAGTCCTTGCAAACCAGTAGTCCTTACAAAGATTCGCAAACAGCCTCAACTTGGCACTGTTTTCATTTGCTCAAGCGTCAACCCATAATCGTGTTCTCATTGGTTGAGGTTGAAGGCAGGGCTGTATAAATACTCTCAAATTACGCATCTCGTTCCTTTTCAAGGACGCACGCCAGTGAACGGTGAGTCAACTATGGAAAACATGGCCTGTCAATGCATTTTACCTGTAGGAATAAAATTCCATGTCCTCCAATTGTACGTAAAACGTTTAAGTCATAGAGTATTTTAACATACATTTGACTAGAGATTCTATGAATGGTTGAGCGGGTCTTTTGCGGAGTTTGTTTAACAGATCAGTCAACCACTGAAATGTTCTATATTGCCTACTGTAATTTTTGTGAACGGCGCATATAGAAACGTAACGCACGTGAATACATTTTTTTGTTTCCCCAAAGAAAGCGTTTCCTACTGAAAACTTGTAGTACGCTGAAAGTGCCGATATGTTGCACGCGTAAATCGTGCTCATCTTTGAAGGCTCACTGCAGTTTTTTACAATCTTCTGTTTTTATTTATTCGTAGGTCTTTGGTGTTTCAGTACTTGAGCAGAGACTTGGAAAGCCTCTGCACCAGTAGTAAAGCTTCAAGTGTTGTGTTCCTCAGCTCTTTCCAGCTAATTGTGTGGCTTCCTGTATGCATTTTTCAGGTGACTAAAGATGCCAGTTGTCAGAGTCCTGAGCAAAGTTGCCAAGCAGGCCCTCCTTGCCCCTGGCTGTGGATGCCAGCCCATAGCTGTGTCTGTGCGCAACATCAGCTTCTCGCCGCGCCAGGTCACCTCAGGATCCGATGCCAGCTTCCACTCTGTGTCATTCTCAGAGACAGACCACCCTAAAGTCCTTATCACAGGTATGGGAGGCATTTTAGCTGTCAGGTAATGCACCATGCTTGATAGTTTACTGGAAGTGAAGGAGGAAAAAAAGCACATATGTTGAAAATTTCACTTCCTCTTACATGAGATATTATGCAATCTCAAGCTATTTTAAACCTCATTTATGTAACACCCTTTGTAAAAACCCAATGTATAATGTGATACTGTGACCAATGACAAAAACTGTGATATTTTCTGTTAACATCACATTTGTTTTCTTGTCTCTTTAGGTGGCCTAGGGCAGCTTGGAGTGGGCCTTGCCCAAATGCTGAGGTAAGAACACAATGGCGTGTCCACCATTGCACTGTATAGACCCGTGCCAGGTATTGATGGCTATTTGTTTTGGTCCATAGTTAACAGATCATCAGCTGAAGCTTACTTGATCACTTCCATTTTTTTTAAATACCACCAGACCAGTAGTTGAGCCCAAGTCATTCTCGTTCTAATGATTGTTCTGGTCATTGATGAGATTTATCCTCGTTTGGCAGGAAGAGATTTGGGAAGAACAACGTTATCCTGTCAGACATTAGAAAACCACCAAGCAACGTTTTCCACAGTGGTAAGTGTTTCTCAAAGCACGTCTATCTTTTAGCAACTTCTGCTTCTAAAGGAGATCCTCCAGGCTTCCATTGTATTTAGCCATCACCCTCCCTCAGAGCAGATACTCTATCAAGACTTTGTGTGCTTATTCACCTGATAATCACTGTAACAACCAGGGGCAGCAGTGTAAGATGTTTGCATTGACTGAGGAGAAAACAAAGGCACAATTGAAATTCAAATGGAGGGTTTTTTTTTGTGTGTGTGTGTGTGTGTTTGTGTGTGTGTGTGTGTATGCCTCAGTGCACTTAAGCATAATGTGACATTTAATATGACAAAGCTAGGTCTTGCCCAAACGTGCCCTCAGATTTTGTCTGGACTTCATTCACGAATACATTTACCAAGAATGTGCCAAGCTAATCACCAGATGAAAAGTGCCTGGGGAAAGGAGGCGTAAATGGAAAACACAGTGGAATAAACAGCAGATGCAGAGCAGTAGACTGCTAAGTAACAGAGTAGACAATGGCAAAAGTATCTGGGCTTCTCCCCAAGAATCTGTCATCAGATTTCGGTTCACTAAAAGATTAAGTTTATTGATATTTAGCAGGCACTTCCATCCAAAGCGACAAAGTCTGGCAATGTATTGTAGAATTGTAGAGGCGTGACAAAGCAGAGAATTGGATTGGATTGGCAGGATGGACCCTGAAGGGGACATAAATTGATTGGATGTGAAGCGAAGAGAGGAGACCAGTCAGCACCTTAGGAAATGAATAGTCCCATTACAGCAAACTGTAATTACAACACAAGATGAACTGCACCCGACCTGTCAATACTCCCTCCTGAGCTGACCTCTGACAATATACAGTATTTGCTCTGTTTGTATGTTAGTTGGGGGGGGGGGCTTCTCTGCTTCTCTTGAGTACCATAATGTCTCCCCCATCATCCATCCTGTTTTATTTCATACAATCTGGTTTGTTTCAATATCCATGGGCACACTGGAGACAGGGGACAAAGTTTGTGCCCTTTTTCATCCCCGCAGTCTCTACAGCCCCTTGGCTGACACCAGCAATATGCAACCCAACACTGCAATAAAAACTACTTGCACTGCAAACATAGAAATGCACTTCGCATTGTAATTTAATGTTGAGGATAAAATGAGGGGCGATATTGGTCATCCTGGGCAAAGTGATTCTCCTGCATCAGGATTTTTTTTTTTTTTAAGAAATGAATAGACTAGACTGTTGACTAGACCTTATTATTTACAGTATTTGACTGTTTTGGAGATGAAAAAAAAAAACAGTTTCAGTGTTTAGTGTTTTAGTTTGTTTCAATTTCAGTGATCACAATTTGATATGAACGCATGTGGATGTGCTTTTTCTCGTCAGGACCCTTCATCTATGCAGACATCTTGGACTACAAGAACCTGCGGGAGATTGTCGTGAACAACCGCATCACCTGGCTGGTGCACTACAGCGCCCTCCTCAGTGCCGTCGGAGAGGCCAACGTCCCACTGGCGCGTGCCGTTAACATCACCGGTGAGTTCCAGCTGCCACACGGGGTGGCGGCCAGTAAGAGTCTGTAGAATCCAAAATCTTGAGAATAGTACAACTTAATTGGAATAGGCAGTAGATGAACAGATTACTGATTATGCATTAAGGCTAATTTGTGCTCTTTACAAATGAATTTAATATAGACATAAAACACCCATCCAGCTCATTTGGGATCATACTGTGTCGTGCTGTGATATCTTTCAAACTGCTGAACATTCCTGAAATGTAGTTATCAGTGATTGCATGCAGTAGAAGCAGGAAGAAACCAATTTGTAAATGTACTAACAGGACTCTCAACAGCACTTCTCCTTCTTAACTCTTCCTCAAATCCTTTTTTGTTCTGACAGGTCTTCACAACATCCTGGACATTGCGGCAGAGCATGGTCTCCGCCTCTTTGTGCCCAGCACCATCGGTGCCTTTGGGCCCACCTCACCCCGGAACCCGACCCCTGACCTTTGCATACAGCGCCCCCGCACCATCTATGGTGTCTCCAAGGTCCATGCCGAGCTGATGGGAGAGGTGAGCTTGATGTGACACACACACACACACACACACACACACACACACACACACACAAACACACACAAACACACACACACACACACACACAAACACACACTGTACCCACTCAACACAGAAGTGCCTAGTACTACACCAAGACTTCGCCTGAGTTTGGAATGTGACCTTAATGCCCGTGTCACATGTTCTCACTTTCTCTCTATTCCTTCCGTCTCTCTGCATGTTAGTAGTAGCTATTAGCTTTAATAGCTACTAGCTAGCTATTTAGCTATTTAGTAGCCGTTAGCTTTAGTTTATGGTTTTGGATCAGAACACAAGAAAGTAAAAGCAGTGTGTTAAGCCTTCTCTTTATAATAAGCTACTCTTGGTCTTCATCAGATGACTGTGGTTTGGGAAGCTAAGCCTTAGCAAATAAATTTTCCTCGATTTTGTTCAATGTTCGCTCCTTCTCTCCCACCCAACAGTATTACCACCACCGCTATGGCCTTGACTTCCGTTGCCTGCGTTACCCTGGAATCATCTCCGCAGACTCTCAGCCTGGGGGCGGCACGACAGGTGAGAAGAGAACCTGGCCTGGGGCCATGGGAACACTACCTTCCATGCCCAAATGGCTTCTGGATCTTTCCTGTCACCCCGTGACACCAATGTGCCTCGACGTTAGGTTGGGGTGGGGGGAGTGGGAGAGGGGACAGGGGCTAAGGGACCATGTAACTGAGAGAGGACGGCATTCTTGCCCTGTCCCTCTGGCAGCTATATTAAGCTCACCCCTGAAAACTGATGACGTGAGTGAGGGACTGGTCCACACTCCACCAATGAGCAGCCTTTCCTTTTGCCTTCCCAGACAGTAGTTTAATAGGAGGGGTTTATTTGAGTGTAGTGAACCTGCTGAACCCCGGTGAATCCTGACAATGTTCTAGAACATGTGAACACTCCTGGTTAACTTGTTGAGCAATAAGGCAATCACATAAAAAAATAATGAGTGCTTGTTTCGTTTTCCCCTAGAGGCTTTTATGTATCTGGATATACAAAACATACACAGTTTCTTTTATTCCTTGAATAAAAGTAACTGATAAACAAAATGGTTGCCAGGCAGTGTTTATACAACCCGTGGGTTAAATATTAATGCTGAGAATCCTTGTTACTCTTCTTTGTAGACTATGCTGTTCAGATCTTCCATGATGCCATCAAGACCGGGAAGTTCGAGTGCAACCTGAAGCCAGACACACGGTTGCCCATGATGTACATCGACGACTGTCTGCGCGCCACCCTGGAGGTCATGGAGGCTCCCGCGGACCTGCTCAGCATGCGCACGTACAACATCAATGCCATGAGCTTCACTCCAGACGAACTGGCACTGGAGGTGCAGAAACAGCTGCCCGACCTGCAGGTCGAATACAACATTGACCACGTCCGACAGGCCATAGGTATGTACACTGAGAAACCACATTGGTAATCATGGATATTTTTTTTTTGGAGGTTTTACAATTTTATTTTGCAGAAGATTTAAAAAAATCTAACATTTTTACAGTATACAGTATGATGTATTTGATAAAAATATTTTCATACTTTAAAAACTGTGATTTTACCAAAACTTGCTAAAAAGCATATGAGATTTTATTCATATTCAACTGTCAACTTCAACTTTTAATGGAGCTACTATAGACAGCAGTGGCCTCTATTCAACTGATATCTTTATCGTGTCCGTTTCCACTAGCCGACAGTTGGCCAATGAACTTCGATGACGACAACGCTCGCAAGGACTGGGGCTGGAAGCACGACTACGACCTGCCAGAGCTTTGCCAGACTATGCTCAACTTCATTGGCGGAGAGAGCCGCGTGGCTCAGGCCAACTGAGCCCACTCCGAAGGGCGTCATGAGATGTATATAGTGTAAAAACAAACTGTCGGCTTTGGAGAAGAGAGAACTTCATGGTCTGTAAATAGTCTGTCTCTGTTATTCTCTCTTTCTCTCTCTCTCTTTTTTTTCTTTGCCTTTCTCTGTTGCTTGGGAAAGCCATGTTGTCTTATAGCACACGAGTCAGTGCCAGCTGCCGAACTACCAGAAGGTTCCTTTCTTTGTACACTTTTGCCCCTGCCAGTGGGCACAGAAGAGCTCATTCCCCAACCCCTCCCCCCCCCCCCCTCCTCCCTCCCCCAGAGAAGTCATCAAGTATGTCACCACTTCCTGTTTGCAGATCTGAGGAAGACTCAAAGAGCAAGTGGAATGTGTGTGCATTGGGGAACCTCAAACAAAATAAGAATGTATTTAGGTCATGAATGATACATGTACTATTCAGGGATATTGTGAGCCAAAATAACAAATTAAATGTTACATAGATGGAAATTACCACTCTGTGAAAGGTATACAGTACTGTTTCAAGGGCTCTGTCATTAGCGTTGTTTCCTTCTGATGTTTTTATGTAAGTGTCAGTCATATTTTTTGTATAGAGAAATATCTGCCTGCTACACAGGTCAGATTAATTGTGACATGCAAACACACTTCTGTGAAGAGGTCAAAGAAAATAACGGAGGAAAAAGGAACTCACTGACAATAAATACGTGTGCACATGTCTTTACTGGATAAGAAGTTACATAGAGACGTCTGTGGACATTTGCTAGCATTCACTTTTGGTGATGGAAATGTTTCTGAGCTGCACTTGCTGTAATTTTCTGTCTGCCAGTCTTTGTTATTTCTGCATCTATTTATTTGGTCTGTATGGCCATATTTTGCGGTGGTTGATGGGGCTAGTCAGCCTGTTTTGCACCACAGATCTGTCTGAAAATCAAACACATCTTTTCCATGATTTATCCTGGGGTAACATTACCTCAGAATCTCCACACAAAATATTGCCTCATTGGGTACTGTAGCTCTTTCAATCAAGAGCTGTTGGCTAGATGAAAAAGCCATTTTATTTTTTTAAGTTCAGTTTTGTTAAATTGTTTCTATTTGGGGCATTGGACATGTCGCTGTCTTTTGCTTTGACAAGTCTGCTTTCTCATTAAAGCCTGTTTTCCAAGTATTTTCTGTTGTAGGTCTTCTTTTTTATCATATTTTTACATGGTGATTGTATTTCTTGTACTACTAACAAACAAAATCACAGTTTAAGAATTTTAAGTAGTCACTGTTTCTCAAAGTCGAGGATCCGACTTCCTTGGTAGTACACTGGGCTCGAAAGCCGCGCACTAGGAAGATGAGCATTCAAACCTCACGAACATTCGAAATATCGTAACATTCGAGGATCCATCAGTGCAGCCTTGAAAGACCTTCGAAAGGACTCTGCACTCGGTAGAATTTTGAAGCATCCTTGACTTTGGAACAGTGCTTGGCGAGGTGCGATGATGTGGAATCCTCGAAAAAGTGTCTTGGAAGGATGCTTCCTTGACTTTGAGAAACAGTGAGAGTCTGACCCTAGATGACCAGTTTTTCCAGGTATTCAGGAGTATGTCAAGAGTAGCAAACCGTTTTTTTTTTTTTGTAATCATTTTAAGTACAACAATGGTACACTATAACATAATACCTACTGCCTGGTATGCTTTTTCCTCTGTGGTACAATGCTATTATTGCAAAGACTAAATATTTATTCATTTCAGCTCTTAAATAAACAGCACATCATAAACACATAAACCATGACCTCACTTTCAAGATCTGAAATATACAGAGACCAGAGTTCTCTCTGTTGGTGCTCTTGTTACATTTGTTCAGATTTTACTGGATTTCAGCCAAAAGCCTGACCTTCAAAGACATTTTGATAATTATTGAAGCATGAAGTAAGGAGTCTCTGTGTGTGTAATTAGGTCCCCTTTCTGTCTAGGTTGTCAATTAGGAATAATATACTTTCCTGCAATAAAACAAAGGCAAGTTTATTTAAATAGCGCATTTGACAGAGAGGAAATGAATGTATGTGTTAAAGAATGTATCTAAAACCACTGCTGCGATATACAATAGTGATTTTTGGCTGTGATATCTGTTGCCCACCTTTGTGGAACAATATTACATAACATGTAAATGTCGTCTTGACTTGTCTCTTCAAGATTTGCCTGTTCGTTCAGTCTATTGCAGCCAGGATTAATCTAAACCATAAGGCACACATCGCCCTTCTGGTTCAGACATTGTATTATGTAAGGCATCACTGCCAGACTAAATGTAGCCTGGTGGGTCTTATGATACAAGATTGATGATAGATGACCACAGGAACTTAAGCTCATGAGTAAACAAGACCATAACTAGCTCAGCTACACCGTGCCTCCCGTTGCGCGCTCGCTGCCAAGAATCCCCCCCCCCCACCCCCCCTTCGACGGGAGACAGAGGTCAACGTAGCGAGCAGTCCTGCAACTGGAGAAGTGAAACTGGTAATCTGAGAGTGATCACAGTCAGCCCCAACACAGTACAGGGACAACTTTTTTTCAAGGGAAGGGCCTGTGCCAACCAATCACGCCAACACACCACTTTATGTAATGAGACACAAGTGAGGCCAAGTGAGTGCGGCATGTCAAGAGAGGACGGACATGGAGTGCATGTTACACATTACTGTTTTAGCTTTACTCATCAGAACAAATGATACAAAACAGGGGTCAGGGTTTCATGCCTGCATCAATGACTATTGGCAGAAAGTGTGTGATGATTGTGACTATTGTAGATATTATCGATATTTTAAGTTGCACGCTATGACATTACTGTCACACTAATATAGGTCCTTTACATTTGAATGTGTCATTTTAGATGAACATCGGATCAGCTTTTCTGCCTAGCCTTTCAAACAGACTGTTGGGAATGGCAAAACACGGGTTCCACAAGTCATTGGTGGGGTTACTTTGTGGACCCTACGCTTCAATACAAGCATAGAAAACGGTGTGAAAAGTGTGTGCATGTTATTAACTGTTTTCAACTTCTGGATAACCTTGAAATGTTTGGTCAGGCAGGTGTTCTCTCACAGTGTGGGAAGAACATGACAAGTCAAGATAGCAATGATGTAACACATGATTATACAATATACATTGCAACGTACACATTACAAGAAAAATAGGAGAGAGAAACTGACAGATAGACTCAAACAGAAAGAAAGACATGGAGAGAGAGAGAGTACATATGTACGCGAGGAGAGACTGGGGAGACTGTGATAGAGCAGCATAGCATAAAGCTAAGCTTTGCTCTCTACAATTTCCTAAATACGCAGCCTCTCTGCTCAGCACTTTCTGTCCCCTCTCCCCTTCGCTATCTCCTTCAGATATGACTTCATATCTATGATATTTGAGGAAATCACGTAATATTTCTGAGAAACCCTGTGTGTGTGTGTGTGTGTGTGTGTGTGTGTGTATGTGCTTGAAATAGAGGGTAAGGGGAGGCCTGCAGCTAGGCAGTCAAAATAAACCACTTTCTACCTCCCACCAGCATGCACTGTAGAACTACACGTGCTCTCTCTCTCTCTCTCTCTCTCTCTCTTTCCATCCAGGCGGGGTACAGGCCACATGGACAAGCACTCATTTCAATGTTGTGCTTCCTGGTGGGATGGGCAGAGTTATGTAATGCATCTCACTTGCACACACACTGCACCCCCCACACACACACACATACGCTAAATACATTCACGTCCTCTGATGTTGTACGTCATGCCGCTCCTTTGACCAATGGGAGCAGCACCTACAGAATGTTGTCTTTTTCTTTGCTCCTCCTCCCTTTCCTCTCTCTGAGTGTCTGTCTCACTCCCTCCGTCTGCCTCCTCGAATCTAGGGCCTATCTGGGTGAGGAAAGTGTGGGGAAAGTAGAGGCAGAGAGCCTGTGTGTTGTTCTTGTCTAGGCTATAGGACATGCCAAGACACTCTGCTCTGCAGTTGTTATTCGAATGGTAACGGGTTGCCATGACAACGCAGAGACACAAGGTCGCACCCTCCTCCCACACACGTACATATGTACACACGCTCACAAGAAGGGAAACTGTTCTTCATGGATTGTGTAAAATGCTTAGAGTTTGGGGTCACTGAGACATGGTTGTGTGTAAAGAATGTGCCTTCCTCATGGTCCCTAGCCTACTGCATATACAGTAAGTTAACATGCCTACAGAAACAGCTTATTCATTTTTCCTCTCTGGTCAGTCATGTCAATTAATACTCATAAGAAATGAATGATACAGAATCAGGTCCGCATTTTTGTGGCTGTATGTCATGCAATTTAGCCAGACTCAACAGAACTCTTTTTTTCTCAATCAGGAACACACAGGAATTCAATAGAGAGGGCGGCAATCAATCCACACAGGGGTCTCAGTAATGTCACTGGTTACTGCTTTCCATTAAATGTAAGTAATCTATCACTCAGGTCAGTTGACTGACCTCATTAACCCCGACTGCAATTGACCATTATCCTGGGCTCATGTAATTCACCTTGTGTGTAGAGTCTGGTCACTCATGACTTCGACTTCACCACTCACGACTTCTTAGACTTCGAAATTGCGCTTACTTTTTCAAAGGCAACTTACTTACAATAACCATTTCAAACTGGGAATATAAAAATAGCCGGACTCATTTTGTGTATCTATATTAGCATTACTTTAACCAACTAATTATTCATGGCTCTATTTTCTAAGCCAAATGTTTTTTTTTTTTATATAGAGTGTTTGAATTGTTTGTGGCTTGAACCAAAACATGTAAGAATATACATATTAACCTTAAAATCAGTGTGTTTTGTACTTTTGCCTTTTCTTTTAAGTTCAAGATTCCGGTCTTAATTCATTGTGAAGCTCATTGTGACATACTGTGTACAATAGGCTACTTTCCACTCCAGTGGCTTTTTTTGTGCCTCTGGCTGGCTGTTGCTGGCTATTCTGTCTCAAACTGTTGATACTATTGGGCAATGCAAAAAAAAACCCCAAAAAAAACACTGGACTCTTGTATAAAAGACTTTTCTACTTCTGCTTTGGGTGCTTTTGGAAGCCTGACCTCGCTTGGCATTCTTGGAAACAATTAGCGAAGCCGGTTCACACCCTCACCAATGCATTGTCAGGCCAGAGAGACAGACCTCCTCCCCCTAATCCTTCAGCCCCAAGTGTAGGGGCATGGGCACACAGGGGTGCTCAGGCAGAAGGAAGTAATGTCATTTGCTTTGCCCCATTTGTCTGCTCTGCTCTTGTGTCCCCTGCGCTATGGGGATAGTGCCGCCGGTCATTTCCATGATTATGTAATCTTTTGTGTCATTAAACTGAAACTGTAGCTGTTTGGTGACAGGTATTTATCTGTTACAGCGCCATGAGTGATCTCTTTTTAAAAAGAATGAAAAAGGCCCAGTGACACAGGAAGAAAGACAGAAAGAAATTACAAAAGAAATGAAGAAGGAAGGAAAGAAAAAAAAGCTTGGGCTTAGGTGGTATGGTGAATTTGCACCGTAAAAACATAGATTACTGCATCACACACACACACACACACACACACACACACACACACACACACACACACACACACACACACACACGCATATTGTTTAAGCAGAAACTCATACGTTGCATTTTCAAGAAGCCAAACACAAGAAATTGTAATCTCTTAATGAAATGTATTAAAGAAATGTTGAATCGTCTTGAATCTTGCGCGAAGACTTAGTTGCCCACTGATTCTATCTGACCTCTCAAGCTTGTTCTAACGAACTACACTGTCAGCGGTACATGCATCTGAGTTAAACGTATTCTTAGGCGTCATGTGTTTACCCCATTCACAGAGGACATTTACTGAAAAGATGCATGGCTCAGCAGAACACCTGCAGCTTTCTTCAAAAACACTTTTATCATCAGAGGGTTTGGGACACACGATAAGCGCAACGTTACTCAAACAGTCCAGCACCCCCAGTGCCAACTTCAACACACTATCTGGATGCAAGACAAATATTTTGACACCTATTGGCACACACAAGCTAGCCGACACCACCTATTCCCTGGATATCTGATTGTGTAATAGGCCTACCGTGCAGACCCAGACGCACACAGCGTTCAAGGTTGAAATCGGTCACACCACTGTGGGACCATTATTTCAGAACAAGGACAAAGACTCTACTGTAAGAAATCACTTATGCTCATGGTGATAGGCTATTTGATCTCCTGTTGCCTTGCTTGTTGCTGAACAGTTTGGCAACACCAATTGCTCTGTGCAATTCATAAACTTGTTAAGAGAAGGGCATATAAGAGGTCACTCGATCTACTTGAACAAAGAGTGCTTATATGAAATTTAGATGAAATGTCTGGCTAGCCTGGCTAACACCAGCCTAAATCTCAAGTGAGATATATTTTCTCGTACGGGATTTCAGGTTTCGTTTGTCCAAAAGTTTGCGCATATCGTCTTGCCATCTCTCCCCGCTGTGTGATTGGTTCCCAAATTCATGCAAAAATTCTGGCCATGGTCTCCAGGCTGCCGTGCAGTTCGGAACGAACGCGCAAGGCAGCATGGGTATTCCCAGTACCCATGCTGCCTTGCGCGCTCATAAATCTCACTTGTGATTTAGTGTGGCCATGTCTGGCCATAATGGACATAAACGAAGAGTAGGGTTAGATAAAGGCTTTCCCCACAGTTATGATGTGGCCCAATGCTGAGGGCAGAACATGATTAAGGTTTTATTCGTCTTTTGTGTTGTCCACTCCAAGTCATTTCACTGATAACTTCTCTGTATATCCAAAATGTATAATGTCGGACAGAGAATAACAACATTAGATTCAGCAAACAATAGCCTATGCTGTACCTATACAAAAAGACATTTTGGGGCCTATGCATGCATATCAGTAGCCTAATCTAGATGCACCCTAGCGGCAGCAAATATTTTTGCCTAGCGCGTTGCTAGCATCGCATCATAGGCAAGGCTCCGTCCAACAGTTGGACGAGCTTCAAAACGCTCTATCTTCGTGGAGAGTTGTTGGGCGGGTTTAGCAAGATAACAGGGCTGTCAATAGTGGCCAGGGAATAGCGATCGTTTGAATAGGCGTTTTGGATCGATTTGGAGGAGTTATAGACTTGGGCTTTTTTTTCCACCGCAATGGTGCGACCCCAGACTATACATTTGATGTCATAGTCTTGCTTGTCAGGCTAGCATATCAGTGCATATTCAGTAGATTTCAGTTTCGGAGCAAAAGCCAACAGGTAGCCTACAGACTTCGACCAATCAGCTATTTCTGTCACTCCCCACTTTATAAGACAAATATCAAACCCCACCTGTTCCACATTGTTCAAGCAAAATGTGAACTACATTAAAGGAACACGCCACCTTTTTTTGATATTCATGTATTTGTAGTATGCCCAAGTATTATTCAAGAAAACGCATATCATTTTCCTCTCAGTGTGTTAGTTAGATTGACATTATTAGCATAGTTTAGCACAATCACTGAAAGTACATGGTACCATTAGCATGAAGCTAAAAGTGGCCACTTGGCAGAATTTAATATCAGTTTTGCACTTTGGTGAATTTTAGGTAATTTTTAAAGTGCTTTGTAAATAAATTTGATGATGTTTTGTTTGGTACCATAGACTTCCATTGGTCTGTTAAATAAGCCTGCACTGTCAAACTAAGCATTGCAGATGCATAGAAAAATGCTACATGTTTTCATGTTCAACTAGGGGTTGACTACAGATAAAGCAATTTCCCAAAATAAGGTGGCGTATCCCTTTAAAACATTATTTTTTTGTCACTGAATTCACATTGTTTTTTTTTTTTTCCTAATCATCTGATGGTTGTTTTCATGCCAACATGTTTTAATGACATGCTGGTGTCTGGCTGTTTTGATAGTAGATAAGTGGCCTATATGATTTTTATTCATGCCCCCTCTGCCGTGTCTGTAGACTTTTCCCACTAGTGAAACCTACCTGCCCCACATTTTGAAAACAAAGACCCTACACTAACTTCTCTCACTCAGACTCTCAATAGACTACACTTGATCAATCTTGATCTTAATCAGTTTTGTACTCTGCATGTAGGATACCATTTAGCCAACCTGTGCTTTCCCTTTCAGATCCAGTCAAGGCCACACATCATATTTTAGGCTCTTGCAGTTTCCTAAACCAGTTAGCTCAAGGTAGGCTCTGCACTGAATCACTGTAACAGGTCCTGCATTCATGAACCATGAACGGCACTCTACCGCCCCCCTGTGTCAGAGAGATGACAACAACTGTCAAAAAAAGAAAGAAAGAAACTCGACTACAAGGCGACTGTCAACACTCACTATATATTATGAAGATAAACTCCTCAGATAAAGAACTCCAATAAATATTACCCAATAACCAATAACATAATTATCCTATCTGAGATTGTCTTAATCCTTAGTAGCATTTCTATACAGGCACAGCGGGGAACACCTGCGATGTTCTCCTCATGTGTTCTAGGACCTCAACATGGCCATGCTTGCAGAACGTGAGTTTTGCTGCTGTAGTTCTAATAGATTGATTAAAATATTAATTATACGCGATGTAATATCATAATATGCCTGGAATGGAATTAGTATATGGTTGTTATTTAGAGAAATGTTATGTGTTAAAATAAATGGACGTTACTGGCCATGACTGAGTCATGTTCTTCGGTGCGTGGGCTTCTAACCGAGCTAACATAGCTAACGTTATCAAGTAAGATAGTTATGTATATATAGTTATTTGTAGCCTACTTGCCTGTACCAGAGACTGTAGCTTTGCTTGTACCTTTACTTGACATAACACAACGTATTTACACGAGCGATGTTCTATTGATTGTCTCACAGACCTATAAACATGACTGGCAATGGCACATTTTTTTTAAAATAGTTGTAGCTCTGTAGACAGCTCTGACTTTAACATAAGCAATTCAACATTTAAGTTAACCTTTTCATGCGTCAACAGCCCGAAGAAAGCAGAAATGGTCCGTTGATCCGAGGAACAGTGCCTGGAGTAAAGATGACTCAAAATTCGGCCAGAAGATGCTGGAGCGAATGGGCTGGTCCAAAGGGAAGGTCTGTAACTTAACTTTAACTTGCCACAGTTTTAACAGTCTTCCTAAACTGCTAGGCATGCCTAACTACTCGTATGTTTGAGCTGTAATTCAACCTCTATGTCACTTCAATACTAGACCTGTGTTTGCTTAACTTACTTTTGTGTGTATTTCAGGGACTGGGGAAAAGCGAGCAGGGAGCCACAGACCACATAAAGGTGAAGGTGAAAAACAACTCACTTGGCCTAGGTACTACTGCAAGCCATGAGGTAAGGGCCCCGTTAATCTACTATTATTTTTCTTGTCACTTGCTTACAGTGAGAAGTGAATGTATTAACGTTAGCGGTTGGCATAGTCTTTGTTGGGTTAATTCTGCAACATGTTTTTTTTTTTTGGTTGTTGTTGTTGTTGTAGGATAACTGGATTGCACACCAGGATGATTTTAACCAGCTTTTGGCAGATCTCAACAACTGTCATGGCCAGAGCCCTGTCCAAGGTACATAATTATGACAGAAATGCTGCTAAGATTAAGCACCTAGTGACATCACATGTTGATACCGTCAGCTAACCATAATAAAGGGTTGACATCCATTCCCACGTGGCAATACCATTCCATTACAGTGATGCAGCACTAGGTGGTGATGTTGCACCTTCAGACATTGAGTGAAATGACCCTCTAGGTAACACTTTATTTTAGCACACACACTGATCCGCCATCAACAAGCTGCTTATTATCATGCAAATTAATTACATACTAGCCATTTGATAGTCACTACAAATAACTTATTTATACCTTATTCTGCATGACCTTATCCAACCCATGATAGACCATTAACTAAGAATTTCTCATATATTATTTCTTAATTACAGTTTATTCATGGTATGTAAGTTAGTTGTTGTATATGAATTATGATATTATTATACTTTGCTCAGTAAGGGGTTTATAAGGTGCCAGTACAACAGGAACAGTTATTCTCTGGAACAATTATTCTCAATCAAAACATATATAATTAGGATTTATTTGGAGACTCTTTGCACTTGTAGCCTTGGGTTTTGTTCCAATGAATCCAGACTGGTAGACCATCTTTCTTAAATATTAGTGAAGGAGAATACCTGTCCGTGCTGTATTACTACCTTTTAAGCCCCAGACTAATCATAGGATATTAAGATCATCATTCATGTACAACAACTAAGTTACTATCTGCGAATAAACAGTAATTAGGAATTAACATTGGGAACATTCTTAGTTAATGGTCTGTTATGGGTAGAATAAAGTCATGCAGAATAAGGTATTAATAAGATATTTATAGTGAGTAACAAATGGCTAATATGTTATTAATTTACATGTTAATAAGCAGCTTGTTAATGGCGGATACGTGTGTGCTAAAATAAAGTGTTACCAGGGAAATGTCTCAGGATATGGATAAGTGATATACAATGTATCATGCACATAGTCTGTTGTGGGTCATTGTGTGTGTTTATGTACTGTATATCATCACCAACTGAATAAATGTGTAGCAATGGAATCACTTTCTACTATGTGTGAATCCCAGAGCCTGCCCAGGAGGGGAAACAGGAGAACTTCAGCCTGGAGCAGAAGTCAAAGTCATCCAGAAAGAGGGTACATTACATGAAGTTTACTAAAGGTGAGTACCTTACTGTCTAGTGTTTCTTGGCCTTCCCCAAGAGGGTTGTATGTATGTGTGTCACCTCAAAATGTAACCACTAAGGTGATATGGAACCAGTTTACTATGATTTTTATGGCACTAAAGTTCTTGGGCATTGTGCAAGGAAGGCTTCAGGCATGGGCTTGCCCTTTTCAGACTCGAGTCTACAGTAGATAGACACATGCAATTTGAGGGCTCCAGGCACTGACAGTGACTTTCCTTCCCTTCGCTCCTAATATTGTTGTGTAGTGGCACATTTACTGGTATGACAGGTGCTAAATATGGCAGCAGGCTGACTATCTTGACATATTCTTTAAATGTATGGTCATGGGAAACACCTCCAGGTAATGCTTAGTGAAGTGAGATTAGGGTTGTTCATGTCTCTTAAAATACAACGTTCTGAGTTGCAACCGTACACCCTAACCGGAAATATTAAAGAAAATATCCATCTGTGGTATTCCTGCACTTAGCAGTTAAGCTAGTAATTGTCTTAACATTTTCCAAGGCAGCCTTGGAGGAAAAACGTATACAATTTCATCTACAGAGTACACTGTAGGTGGTGGTATGATGTAATATAAGCATTTAACTTGGGTTCCTTGTGAGCCCACGTTTGGAAGGCTATATCCTCCTGATGTTTACAGCTGTAGGTGGGTCTCCTGCTCCACTTGACCATGCTGTGCTTTGGTCATGGCACGGGTCAAAGCTACGCGGTCAGCTTACCCACTGACCCAAGACTGAGCTGAGGAGTTGACTGGGCTTTTACTAGGTCATTTACTTTCATGCTCCTGGATGTCAAGAAGTTTTGCTCTAAACCAAGCGGGTTAGGTCACTCACTGAACAAGGGGTTGACTAATAAATGGGAGTAACGCTATGGTTTAATCACCTGAGTCATGTACATCATAGACTCTCAGTTATGTCTACGGGAGTTCCCGACTTCTAGACAGCTCCTTGCTGCGTTCACTGATAGCATCTCTGCGTGTGGTTATCATGAAGAAAAACACTTGGTGTTTCTTCAAGTTGCTGCGTTGTTTTTCCACAACAGTATGGAATGTGGGGGAAAGTGTGCTTGTCCCTAATCACACCCGGTAAGGACACAACCGGCAGGGGGGAGGGGGGGAAAAACGCTTTTAAAAGCACTACTTCCTGTTTCCTGTGCGGGCCGAGGACGGTCACTTTTGGGTGCACGAAATGGCCTCAATCAGCGCCTGATGGGCCTCGCAGATAGGGACCAGACGCTCCCTGTCAACGAGATCTCCCCCTTTCGCCCTGATTTTTGTGATCTTAATTTAGCAAGACAGAGGAAAAGCTGTGTGTGTGTGTGTGTGTGTGTGGTGGGTGGATGGATAGGATGGATGCTCCCTGACCCAAAATCTCACGATGAGAAACAAGGTGGGATGATGGTCTTGTCCCCACCCTTTGGTCCTCAGACAACCTCACTGAACCCAGATCTGTGACCTTAGCTCAACTCCTCGGACATCTCTGGTTCACTTGCATAATGCAACCACCTTTTTTTCCCTGTCACTAATAATATGTATGTAATAACTAGTAAGGCACTCGGAGAGCGCAAACCTCCACCAAGGCAATATGGGTCATTGACCCAATACAAATTCCAGAAGGTGTGACCGATCGCCACCAAAATTTAATCACCTGTTCTTTGTCCCAATGCCAATGTTGTCCGAAATTGTCATCCAAATCTGTGCAGTACTTTTTGGGTTATCTTGCTAACAGACAAACAAATAAACAAGCAACAAACTCGACCGAAAACATAACCTCCTTGGTGAAGGTAATGATTGCGATTGTTGACTTTCAAAAAGTTCTCCAAAGCGACTTGCCTTATTCATGCTGGAAGCGGCATTTATTTGCAGTGCCTGGCATTTATCTGGGCACTGGCCTAGCATTAGACTATGGAGGCCTCTGAGGAATCAGTGAGGGATGGACATGTAAAGAGCTTTGAGAGCAGGTAGGAGGAGAGCAGTGCTATATAAATTAAATCCCTTAAAAATTTAACACCATTTACCATGGGCTCTACCTGTGGAACTGCACTCTTACAATGACTTATGACTCTTATGACAGTTGACAGTTACCTTGTCTTGCCCTGCTGTGTGTGTGTTTGCTTTGTTGTCACCCCACCACCGTAGACACACCCACACACACCCACACCCACACCCCTACAGTCCCTGAGTAGGCGAGGGCGTTTTCACGGTATTGGATTTCTCCTGGTTACCAGCAGTTGCAGTGCTGCGACGCCGCAAATTGTCTTTCCGTTGGCCTGCGTCTACAACATCCGTCCCTTGGCGACGGTTGCCAGGTTAATTCAAGTAATGGATTTATCCAGACTAAACCGGTTACATGTGAAGTTGAAGATCTGGCCAGTGGGCAGGTGCTTCTTATTCCCCCGTCGCTGAACGCCAAGGATAGGTGATGGCACTGCTAGCTCAGTAGTGCATTCTGGTTTTCCGAAGCAGATGGTAATCCTTCTCCAGTAAGCGGACTATCGGGGCACCAGTTTGAGATGGGTTGTTTCCATGCCCATCTAATACCAGCCACTGCTGGGTCACGGGGTTAATATGTCAGCCTCATGGAACTCATCATTTCCAGGGCCAGCTTCAGCGATAAGAAAGTCTAAGGGGCTAATGAATGATGTCGAAATAAAGTCATCTTTTCTTGACACCCCACCAAGTTTCAGATTGTTTGTTTTTTTTTCTCCTTCCATAGAACTTGAAAGGCTAGAAATGGCATGCAGTGTTCTTTTCTCTGCTTCCTCTTCCAAGTCAAGTCAAGTCAAGTCAGTTTTATTTGTCAATTCTTCACATGTACTGGACATACAAAGGAATCAAAATTGCATTTCTCACTATCCCATGCAGACTTCCTACATCATTAGGGAACTTGGAAGGAAATCAGTGCATTACACACTTGCAAGTTTGTAACAGTTTGTAAGTCTACCATAAAGACCTCCCAGATTATGGGCTGAAACAAGTTTAGTCAAGTTTTGCCTCTGAAATTGACCATCATCTTGAATAAACCCAACTGGTAACCACAACCTCAATGTGGGGTTGAGGGTTTTGATAGATGGTTTGTTATAACAGCGTGAGAACCTGTGCATACTTGATGGGACACATTCATTCTCTTTCTTCAATGTCACGTTATGAGTCACCGCCATCCTTGAATTCCTTCATCCTGCAATTCACAAAGGGAAGAAACTTGGATTGTGTTCTGAGATGTTCCGTATCCCGCAAATCCCTACTCTTCTAATGCCTATGATACCCAGGCCATGGTTGGCAGCTACCCAGTGGCACTGTTGCCCCCTGGGCATGATTGATGGCCTGCCCTGTCTCTGTGGGAAGGCATGAGCCATAACAAAAAAAGGCCCTTCCCTTGCTCTCGCTTTAGCTGTCTCGTGTGTAAACCAGTAACCCGCTTTTAATTGGTTGCCTATTCATCAGCTGTCAGGCCTCTCTGAGTGGAAGCAGAACATCAAGCACTCCAATCATGTGGACCGCTTCACTCCTCCATCGGGTGTTTGATCCACCCTCACAGGACTGTGTTATGTGTCTGATTGCGATGGGAAAATGAAATGAAATTGGATTCAATTAATAAATGTCTGTTTTTTGACAGATTAGAACTAGAATGAAAATTGTGAGTTTGAATCTCGTCAACATTACCTCGAAATTGGTCCAGGGGAGGCTGGCCCTGAAGTAATTGACAAAATGTACTTGAAGTTGCTTTGGATAAAAGTGTCTGCTAAATGCATAAATATAAATGTAATAATAAATATATTGCGATTGCCATTGGCAAGATTCAGTTCAGTAACTTAAACATTGCTTTTAATGGGGCCTCTTACAACTGGTGAGCAGCATGCTCTGTGCATGAGAGTAGTACTGGAAGTAGTAAAAAAAAAATCAAAGATTTGACCAGACTAACCATGTGGACAATGTTATTAGACTGCACAAATAAATGCAGCCTTTTAGAGTAGCTGATTGTAATAATATTTCAAAGTGTAATTGCAGTTCTATTGGCTTCTATTAGCAGTCTCACAAGTGTTAGTGTCGTTATGCGATGCACTAAAGTTAACAGTAAAGTAAACAGTAGTTTGTCAGATTCTAAGGACGCCCAATTTCAGAGGGTTTTGGTCCGTTGAACAAGGCGGAGCTGTTGTCAAAGTCTCTTGTCTGAAATGGGGCGTTATTTGTCAACAGTTTCCATGTCATTTTTGATTTGGAAGCATGTTTGATCTTGATCCTTTTTTTTTTCTTTTGGATCGAGAGCCAATTAGTTTGTTGGTTGTCAGATTAACCCGTCCATCTCCTGAGAATCTCTGTGATTTCGATAAGCTGGCTTGGCCCGCGTTCAGTTGCGGCCGTTGCCATATCACCTGTCACCCTGACAACCCTCACCTCAACCCCCACAGGCTCTCCTCAGGTATTCCCCCCTCCAACACACACACACACACACACACACACACACACACACACACACACACACACACGGCTCAGCAGGACATGCAAGTAGGGGCCGCCTTCTGGCTGGCAGCCATTTATGAGAGCGTTTAATGGAGTGTAGAGGGAGAGGTAGAGTAACGCGCGTGTTACTAGAAGTTACTTTCTACACACTCGCTAGTTCATCTGTTTGTATGGAGGCAAGTGTGAGAAGGTCAGGTTTCCTTTTTTTCGCTTCTTTTTTCACCTCTAATTTCTGGTTGGAGTAGGTGTGTGTGTGTGTGTGGGAGGAGGAGGGATGATGGTGTAACTCCTTTGAGATCAATAGATGGTTTACATGACCCGGACTTTTTGTTTAGGCCACTTTGACCCTCACTGGACAAATTGTTTTTTTTTTCTCCCCCCCCCCCCTCCTGGTCTCCCACCTTCTTCTGGTGCGGTTGCAATGCGAACGCAAAGGCGTCCCTTTGAAAAAGCAAGCAGAAAAAAAAACAGAAGAGAAGAAGAGGTGGGGGTGGGTCTGAAGAGGAGAAGAGTGGAGGGAGCCGGGGTTGACTAGAAGCAATAAATAACCAAATGTTATCAGGAGCCGGTCTGGAGGAAGAGGATGCAGCTGGACGAGTGTGACTGGGAGGCTGGAAGGCCGAGACGCACCGCCAGCCGCTCCTGGAGCCTTTGAGGCTCTGGAAAAAAAAAAAAAAAAAGTAAAGAGAGAGAAAAAAAAAATAAATTGTGAGGCGTTAGGTGGAGGCCTCTCTTTGCTCCGTTTGTTTTTCTTTTATTGGTCGTTTCATCCCCCCCCCACACACACACACACACACACAAACACCACCACCACCACCAGAAGCAGCTACCTCAGTGGCTGCTCAGAGCCCCCACCCAACCCCTACCTCCCATCTCCCCACCATCACCAGTCTTTCTCTCTCTTCACCCCC
>JASCQY010000048.1:8203701-8223691 GCA_030264315.1 Sardinella tawilis | reverse complement strand
GGTTGAGGTTGAGTTCTGGGGGGTGGAGAGAGGGAACCTGCTGTTCGTTTTAGCAGGGAGGAAACATGGCCTTCGCTGATTAAAATCGCACACCCCGCCGTTTTCTAGGGGTCCGTGCTTGACCCTGCACACAGGCATCAGAGGCCCCAACACACACACACATACACACACACACACACACACACACACACGCACACACACACACACACAGCTCTGGCCTAACACAGATTTCTTCATCACTTGATCCATCTACTTTCCACACAGTGGATAATCTTTCCTGTAGGGGAAACTCTGATCCAACATATCACATATTTGTCCGAGTGCATTTTTGCATGACGTGCTCCCATTCCTGGTTAGTCGACGCAGGCAGGCACCTCCTATCGCCCCAGGGCGTTCTGATTAAACTGGCTAAAGTGACAACATCCATCATTGTGCCTGCACTCACAACGATACTGTGCTGCTGCCCGATATCATTACCCCTTCTTGCCTGTGGCCGTGTGCGCAGGGTGGGCCGTTGATAGGGGTGTCGGAGGGGTCTTGCAGCTCCGGGAACAGGGTGAGGGCAGGGACCACGGAGACCTAGAAGAGCCCCATATCGAGCAGCAGGCTTCTGGGCAGAGGGGTTCCAAGGTCTGCCCTGTGCTCTGGTGCACTGCCTTGAGGGAGCCGTAGGTCTGGGGCTCACAGCAATGGAAACAGCACTCAATGCATGAACACAAAAAAGGAAAATAAAAATCAGTAATACATGTTAAGTAAAAGTGAGAGAATTTCAGCAGAGCTGTCAAAAGGCAGGTAAAGATGCTTTTGCCAACAAATTACAACTGAATGAAGCGCGTTTGAAATGTGTGGGTTTTGAGAATTACACAGAACGGGAAATAGGAGCCACATTTTTAGGAAACAAATTCAAAAATACAACTTCCGCGGTTGAATAAATAGAATTATTACATGTTGACTCATAAAATCTTTCAGTAACCAGAGCATTGTTTTCAATTGTGCTATTAATAGTCTGATCCATAAGGTCTGTTTTGACATGGGAAGGGCCCAGCTGTTTCTGAGCAGCGAGCCACCCTGGAGAGCGCCTGGTCAAAGGAAGCGAGGGCAAACCGTTCAACTCATCTGCCTGAATTCTTTCCTCCGTGAAACTTGAATCGCCCTCTGTGTGCTGAAAATATTCTGCAACACATCATTGCAAAAAACCTATTGTGTTTTTCCGTTTTCCATTTTGAGCCATCCAAGCGTCACTGACACTTAAAAGAATTGTGTTATTGCTTCAGTTGGTTGATGTTAGAAGCTTTCAAGATTTGGTGACGTGACTGGTTTTTGGCAACTAAGACGTGAGTGAATTATCTCTTTTGTGAGATTGTGAGTGTCCATACTCCTCAAATTGTCTAGAATTTAAACCATTTCACTAACTGACTCTGAACTCATATTGTCCTCCTGAAGTTTGTAAACCAGTTGACAAAAAAAAAAAACTTGGACCAATGAGCACATACCAGTATCTATAAAAATTGTGAATTACTTCAGAATGTGAGTGTCCAATTTCACAGTGGGAATATACTCCTGAAATTGTCTAGAATTCAGAACTATTTAACCAATTGATGTCTGAACTCTGGACGCTCCTCCTGAAGCTTATGACCCACTCATCAAAAATAAAACTTGGACCAATGACCACATATCTCTGCCAAGAGCCAATCAAAATTCAATAGCCAAAAATGGTCATTGTAAATTTGGTCAGTGTATCTGTGGCCTTTGGGTGCTGGCTGAAAATATGAATAAATAAATATCAGTGCTCTGAAAAGCCTATTCACATTTTAGCCCAGAATTGAATACCCAAAAATGATCACAAAATTGCTTGGCCACCACATTTAAATTTATATTAGGCAACTATTAGTCAAACACTTCATACACTGTGAATTCAAGCATACATAGGATCTCATATCTAAACTGTTTCAACTGTTGTGAGGTGTACCTTAAATTGTTTTAAATAGTTTTAGATAGTATTTGAGTTTTTCTGCAGAGGTGATTCAGTAATGAGTCTTGTTTTCTGTTGGTGTGAATTAGATCTTACTCCCTTCTGTAATGATCTGCAATAAGAGGGGTGAGAAGACAAACACAGAACCTCAGCGGTTGGTCAAATCCCACTAGAATCATATTTACTCGCCCTTGAAGGATGCAGGCTGAGCAAACAAATTTCCCTTTTTTTTAAAAGAGACTATCGTCTTGTTGTTTCTGCATGATTACTCCCTGGACCCTCTCCAGGCCCAGGTCAGGCCTGTGGAACTAGGCCGTTAGGTGGTCTCCACTGTTTCCTGTTTCCCCTGCAGTGACGTCACAGCCTCGGCCCAAATAAACAAGTAGACCTTGGTTTACTCGCTTGAAATGTGCACCCCTCATCTGTATTTTCTCACACTGAAGGATCTAGAGCTTCACATTTTATTCCAAAGCAGGTCACAAAGATTTGATGTGGCTGTGAAGGCAGCTCTTGTCAATAAGGATCGCCGCTGACTGTACTGCATACAGGGAAGTGCTGCGTGAACACAGCTGTTTAAAGCATTAGCAGGCTAACGTCAGGGAGAAGAAGGGACGGGTGGAGGAGGGCAGTAACTAACTAATGAAGCTCCCACCGGAGATGCAGCGGCTTGTTGTCTGGTCCTCATGTGTCTGCTGTCGTCTGTGCGTGGGCGTGAACGCCGGCCTGCTCCATCACGTCACTGAGCGGGCGGAGGAATGTGCGATTAAGGAGTTGCACTACCTGATAAACATGTTGGTGGGAAATTGCTTATTAGCCATACGTGTTATAAACAAACTTAAGGACTTTCCCAGAGAACATTCGCACATGTCCCTTAAAGAGGTGACTTTCCCCCTCAATGTGGAATAATTACAGTGTCCTTAACAAAGTGCAAATAGAACTTCCGCAACAACCCACAGGGTATATCTGAAATACATGATAGTTACTTAACAGGATCATATAATGAATCAGAAAGTCATAAACATTTGCAAAAAAAAAAAAAAAAAAATTAAATGTGAATGTGAACCAAACATATTTTCCACAGAACAATAATTAAAATGGCAGCACCAGTGGCTGCTCATCACATATGTGCAGGTCCAGCCAGAACAACAGAAAGGAGAGGGAGAGAGGCCCAGCATCTGTGGTGGTTCATCTCCAAACACAGTGTGTATGGTGGTCACACACACACACAAACACGCTCTGTCCAGTCCAGCACAATAATAACCTGTTTACAATTTTTTTTTTTTACCTGGCATATTCTCTCTGATGACTGGGGATTATACGTCTAGCTATTCTCCGCTCATTGTGGTGAGACAACAGACATGGCGCTCCGTGACTAGGCTGGGGAGGGGGGAGGTTGTGCTGGCGGGGACTGGTGGCTGGTGGGGGGTGACTAGAGAATGCCTCGTGCCGGCCGAAGAATGGACCAGACTCGGCTGGGGGCAGTGTGCCATGTGGCAAAGCCAGCCCGCCGACGCAGATGGGGACCCCTGGAAAACTTCAGGGGTGTCTGCGTGTGTATGGGGTGGTGGCAACGTGCTAGGGATGGGATGGCAGAAATCATAGCCAATGGCCATCCACCCCTACCTGTGTGTTACCGCGCCAATCTAAACACCGGTCCGGCACCTGTTTTGAGCAGATACAGGCAGGAACCATTAACTGAGAGAGAGAGAGAGAGAGAGAGAGAGAGAGAGAGAGAGAGAATGGTGTGAGAAAGTGAATTATTTTCTGCCTTTTTTTCTCATGGCACCATGAGAGAGGACGTAGCTCTTCATTTACCTCTCAGAGGAAAGATGGAGCAGCATCCACACAGTGGCTGGCTGGCTGGTTGGCTGGATTCCACCATTTTTATGCCTTGTAAACAGCATTGCCATGGCTGAGGCCAGTTATTGTGAAATTATTCCTATGCTTCATCTCTGCTCCCACTTCATCACACACACACACACACACACACACACACACACACACACACACAAACACCACACAAATGAAAGCTTGCATTGGATACACTAGGTGGTATAAATCAGCACATAGTTTGTTTGTTTTTCAATCTGAGCAGATAAAATTTGTTATAATTTCAATTAAAGTTTTAGCTATGAAAAAAAATTACACTTAAATATTCTATAGGGTATGTGTGGCAAAAAAGAAATCCCTTGACTTTAGACTTAGTAAGTAATGTGGCGTAAGTTAGTTGTACTGTATGTGCTTGCCCTACCATGCTTTCCGCATATGAGCTAGGAACTTTGCAAGCTTGTTTTTGACTGCGGCCCCAACTCTCTGGGGTGCCATAACTCCTCACCCGAATGTGGAGAAGGATGTTCCTATTGTGCTTCCTAATTGCAATGTGGTTCTTTCATTTAGCCCATGCTAAAGCTCGGCCAGTTCCTGTCTCTGCTGGGTCCACTTCTGCTCACTAACTCACTGCGTATGAAGTCATCTTTGACCCAGACATGCTGTTAAATCATTTCTGGCACAAGCTCCAAACAAGTCTGCAGACCCCCACTCTTAATGCGGCTGTCCCATGGGAAGTATGCCACCCAGCATTTTTACTACAACATGCAGAAATATTATTACAATTCCACTGGAAATATTGCTCACATCAGATGTATCTAGGTAAAAGTAAATTCTAACAATGACAAAATATCATTAAACTGCTCTAAGTGAGAAGCTACTGAACAGGAAAAAAATGCTCTGGCTATTGTAAATAAATTATACATTATAACGGCAACTGTCATGAACTCATGATGCAAATATAGTCTATGAGAGACAGTAACAATAATAATAAAAGAATAAGTGATGTATTTGTAATGCAATAATGTAACGTAATCTAGGGTTCCAGTAACTATAGCCATAATTGACTGAACATCTCACCCAAATAGCCTCAGTGATAATTACCACGCTGAGTGAAAAGCAGCGCAGTCTGGGATGTAATCTCTGAACAACACATTATCAGCTAGACACAGCATACTGCAACAATGATGACAAGTTTAAGTACACATCTTATATGGACATCGTCTGGACACCCCAAAACAAATTTTGTGTGTATGCACGCACATACGTGTGTGTGTGTGTGTGTTTGTGCATGTGTGTGTTCATACTGTGCGTGTCTGCACATTCATTTTGCTTTTCTCATGTCATCAAAGAGAATAGAACAAAAAAGCCACTGCTCTTTGCAGATGGTTCAAATCCCCCCTTTCACAAGATTCTTGAGATCTCCTGCAGATTTCATAACTTCCGTCATCCATTCTGCGGCGCCCCATGACTCCACGCATAATGTAAACTCTAAAACAGACTAAAACCTTGGCTCTTTAAACAACAACAAACAAAAACTATTGGGGGGAGGGGGGGGGGGGTCTCTGCTCATCTGGACCTATGTCACTCAGACCTAGAGGATTTCCTCAGCCTTGATCCCCTCTTTTTTTTTTTTTTTTTAAGAGCATGACAACAACTGGAGGAGCGGTAGCACAGCTGACCTTGGCCGCAGCACAAAGTGCCACGATTTCCTCCAGTGTGCAGACATTTTGGAGGGATGTTGTTGATGTCTGCGTCTGTAAGGAATCCTTTCCTGGTTCAGCGCTCGATCTCGCTTCCCCCTCTTGCCCTCCGCCTTCAAGACAGCGGCGCATCGATGGGGGGACAGGTGGAAGTGAGTCATAACGTCCCTCGCAGTCCGGGGATGATGACACGAGAGTGTCTTGACAGGTGCAAAAACAGGATGCTCACTCAAGGAAGATGACGAACGGCACGTATGCCAGAGTGCTCGGGGCAGGAATGCGCTGGTGTGATTCATTTTTCACATGCATGGAAATCATAGAGGAAAACAAGACAGTGTCTATGAATTGAATTAAACTCAAATGAACTAATATTGATCAGTTATCTGTGAGATGTCAACACCTGAAGGGTTTACTGCATAGTGATTTGAATATACTGAGTAGCACTGAACATGGTGAGAACTGTAGAGAGGGGATATCTTCCAGCCTGAAGGGTATATTCTGGAACATTTCCACCCATAGACCCATGGTTCAAGGTTACCCAGTACTGTTGGTAGGAAAAAGAATGACAGAATTGGGTACAAGACCGAAAAGGAAACCGGCAACTAGTGCTGACACAGAAACTCACTTTCAGTTTCATTTCCCTTACCCTATTCAGTTGGCGTTATCTGCCAATTTCTTGTTCTTTAGGTGACAACAGGGCAATGGGTTGAAACATTCCTGGATGTGTCTTTAAGGCCTTAAAGCAACACGCCACCATTTGTGGAAATATGTTCATTTTCTATCTCCCCTCGAGTTAATCAATTGAGCCATACCTTTCTGCTGTTCATCCAGTCCTTCTCTGAGTCTGGCGATATCATTTTTAGCTCCAAGCTAGCAAGTATCATTGAATCAGATTAGACCAGGTGAGATGCTAACGGTCCCATCCAATTCAATGATAAATGCTAATTTGAAGCTAAAAGTAAGTAAACAATACTGTACACACACTGAAGAGCACTCTTATGAATCTTGGACTAACTTATTTGTGCAAAATGACAGGTTGGCATTTTCATCAGTTATGCGAAAGACTAGAGTACACAAATGTCAACTGCAGTTGCATTTACAATATTCAAAATAAAAATAAAATATAAGTATTTAAGTTAAAAACATATTGGTAATAATTATAGTCTGTCAAAATAAACAAAACAAATACACACTAAAAAAGTCCCCCTACTAATCAGAAGTACTCATTAGGCTACTGTTCACTTTCTGCAGCAGCGCCTTCACTTCAGGGCATCTGTGGTGTTTTCAAAATGAAAGGTGAATATAGCGTAATGTTTATGCAGTATTCACCAGCAATGTTTTTACTACCCTAAACAGAAACAATGCCCATTAGAAAACAGAAATATTATCCAGTCCAATTATTTATTAGAGCTAAATTACTCTGGCCTCATTGCCTTTATTGACTTTTTTGTTGGATTCTCAAAACAAAATTTTCTTGGGTAGATTTTGGTGCAGGAGATCCATTCCTATATGGGTAATGGGCTCCATTTATTTTCAGATGCCAAAACTATTAGACCAGATGTATAGGTGTATTAGAGATAAGGGAAGATGCTGTTAAATGATCTCACCAAGACTGAATTACTGTCTTCAAAGGTGGACTACAGAAGTTCATTTTTGTCTCAAATCGTAGGCATCTCACCTTTATCGGCTTATTGCTTGTCCAGTGGATACATTGTTTAAAAAGTCAGGTTTAGGGAGACAACACAGGGGCTGTAAACATCAAACAAACATTAGGGACACAGGCTGTGCACCAAAACATAACATAACAAACCATGTTTCAGCCAAACACCAAATAAATGGTTACGGGATGGGGTAGGGGTTAGTGAGGCGTGCACAATCTGGGTGAGGGGCAGTGAGCAAAGTAGCATGAACCCGAGAGACATCATGCAGGATCACACAGTGCACCATTAAAATAATATTGCTGTCAAACAGTTTGGTTACATGATGCATATCTTGATAAATGCTCAACGTCTAAAAATACTAACACAGATACTTGAAGTGAAAAATTGTATAGGCTTTCATTCAAAGAAGAATAAGTTCACTTCATTGCTTATGCTTTCCCCCTGAACAAAGTAGGCCAATTGGGTTCAGTGCCTATTTTTTATAATTGTGCATCCATTCCAAAATACACATCGTCCATAAAGTTGCTTATGGTCAATAAATACGGCGTGACAACTCTTAACATTTTTGTGAAAACTAGTCTTTTGGTAAGCTACATTCAGAAAATTGGCAGATGAGCCTCGAACCAAGAACTTGCCAGACTCATTCAGTCACGTGCTACTACCGCATAGTTCCAGAGACACTTTGTATCACATTTCGGACATACATTGTTATAGGCTACTGTATTTTGCCTTAAAACAGCGCTCACCAAGTTCGAGTTTTTCTGACATTAAACCAGACAGGGCTGATGCCCTATGAAATCACTGGGAGTGAACATTTTAACGTTTAGGCTACATTGTTGCCAGCTTCCCATTCATCACTGGTGTGGGTATCGTTAGCATTATGCAACTACAACGATTCAAAATGAAAAATGCGATGTGCTTATGCGATGTGCTTGTATTTAGAAGTTGAAATCGGTGTGCAATCAATACACAGCCAAAATAACATTTTAATCGCTTCTTTTCGCATACGGAAAGAATACATTTCTACTTCCGTTTAAAAAACACGTGTTCTTCTCTGTGTCGTATGTCAGGATGGCCGAGCGGTCTAAGGCGCTGCGTTCAGGTCGCAGTCTCCCCTGGAGGCGTGGGTTCGAATCCCACTTCTGACAATAACTTTTCGCTTTTGAGTAGATTAAGAATTTGAAACGTCCCTTTCTCTATGAAGATTGTTGCGGTGCACTTCACGGGGCATCGGAGAGACTAAGATAATTGCTTGAACAAGCGCCACACAATGTAGTTCCTTTCCATGTGAATATCAGGGACACACAATTATTATCCACACTGCAATAAACCCGACCAAAGGAGGAGGTAGGTAAATTGGTCTGTAAAAAGAATCACACCAAGCCAATCTCGAGCATATACTGTCCATTGACGCATTGACTTCACACCATAGAGCTAGGCTAAGATACGTTTTTTTGTGGCAGGCTACCACAAAAGCCTAGGTTATGCCTATGAGAAAACATCAAATTTCACTATTTCACAACTTAACAACTTGCGGACATGCTATTTGTAATAATGATTCATTCAACCTGCACCAAACAATACAACAGAAAAAAATAGGATGTTGAAGGAAGCTTTTGCATTTGACATAATGTTAGCCCTAAAGTAAGGCAACAAGCCGACTGCCTGAACAAACTTCAGAACCAAACTGAAAGCATAGGCTACAAAAGGAAATTATAGGCTAAGAAAACAAAATATCTTACCGTCCACCATTAATTCCATCTGGTAGTGTATTTCTCTGCATAGTGAAATAATAGGTAGCCGAAATGGCATAGCGCTATGGCAAACAGTAGGCTACTCTGGGATGTGTCATTTAGTCATAATGAAATGATCACTCTGTTTTGTAATTCTCAGGAACAACAACCACAAGCAATGGTTGCTTATCCAAGAATATGTGGAGCAGTAGGCCTTACATTGCCATTTAAAAAAACAACAACATTAAAAAAAAAAAAAAAAAAAGTCATATCCTGAAATTCTTTAACTTCGAAAGCTCAGAATAGGGATACTGAATTGAAGCTGAACATTCAAAGTGAAACATGGACATGGAAGTTTTTGGACCATGTGGCACCAAAACTCGGGTCTTTAATAGGCTAGGAATGCTGTTTTATTAAAATATAGGCTAGGCTACATGGACTCTGTGTGTGGACAATCAGTAGAATAATGAGAGATCATTTGGATTTTGTTGTGCTGACAGAAATGAACAGAACAGCACAGTAACAGACTAAATGCTGGGTCTCATATGCTCTCCTCCTGCACCCTAGAATGGAATGTGCTACAAAGACACAGACAGGCCCACCTAACTGCTCTGTAGCGTTCGTTAACAACTTTTTATTTTGTTATCTTTTTGTAAAAGTTATTGAACCCCCTCCCTACATCAAACAAGTTCCCGTGCGCCTGGAGAGATGCACTGTTTCACAATTTTTAAGGCCACGGTGGTGAATGACTAGTCAATGTTGTATCCTCTCTCACAGGTAGCATTTTAGCCTACTGGTTGCCTAGGCCTGGCAGGCTTCTGGAAGAGTGGAGGATTGAGGAGAGAGGACAGAAGGAGGGGCTAAGCAGGCCTGCAGCAGACCTGTGTCCTTCCCACTGATGCTCTGCATGACGAAAGGAATACATGCTGTAAAGAAGTCTACAGTAAACAAGTTCTGGACATTATGGTGAGTGCAAACAAGTGAGGAAGTTTAACATGAATATTGTAGTAGTATGGTAATGGTATTCTGATATGTTAGTATGTTATCATTACATAATCATACTTCTAATGGGCAAAATGTATGTGATGTAAAAAGTTATTAGTTTCATGGTTCCCATGGCATCCGCTCTCACACACTCTGGAAACTGGTACCTCCACTGTTATATTCCAAAAAAAAAATGTTTGCTTCCTATGCCACTTTAAAATGAGTTGTGTTACTATAGCCTACACTGAATGCAAGGATTGGCTATTGTATTAGATGGTTTTGTTACAGTACCATCTCTCTGGTAGAATGCCGCTTTTTTGCTGAGACATGTTAAAATATTGACATATCCAGGGCATACAGAGATCTGGATGGTGCATCTTCTACCTAATCCAGGGCACCCCATAAACTTAGTCGAGGAAATTAAAGACTAGTAAAGACTGGTGGTAATAGGATTTGTGAGTCTGCAAAGATGTTTTTTTTTTCTTCACTGCAGTACGCGTCTGGCTTACTGGGACAATCGCGCCAAGAAGATCCTGACTTGCAAATTTAAATTCCTTTTCTGCCTTTCTTGCCCCTCTTTTGTTTCGGCATTTCTCTTACACGCTCATCTGCAATGTAAAGCAAATCTTGTCAAACATGCAGGGGATTTTGTTTAGATTTGCTTGTTTGTTGTTGAGGGCGCACATTTCATGCACAATGAGAAATTTATCAAATGAATGGGTGTGATCGAGCTGAGTGGATTTGGATCAGAATATAAAAATAGCGCACCTATGCCAGCTTTAAATTCTTACAACAGTGGAGTGTTATCTGGCGCAGGCCTGTATGCATTCTACATTCCATGAAAGAATCTTTGTTCCTGAAACATTATGTTATTGTCCTCTTTATGACAGTCGGTTAGGGTGTGCGAAGGGTTTGGACATATTGTTGCTCAACATGACACCCCAAAGGAGTTGTGTGATGGGGTGTTGTGCCAACTACACCGGATACAGAAGCATTAACTGTCGAATTTTATTGCAGTTGGACACTCAGGAATTGAGGTAAATGCTATGGTATGCCAGGAATGTTGAAGTTGTTTCAATGACATAAAAAGCATTGTGTGGCACTATGCCAACTGAAGGTGAGAACTGCCAAAGAGGGGCCTGTATGATTGAGATGAAAGATGGCATAGTTTTGTATTCAGAGTAGGTGTAATATGTAGCCTATTAATTTATGATTTTTTTTTAAAGAATCCTATAATTACCCATACCCATATTTACTGGTAAACTGAAATATTATTCAGTTAATTAGAGATGTGTTACAATTATTTTGTGATTGTTGTGAGCGTGTCTTAAAATCCTCCTGATAAAAAAATAAATCAATAAATAATAATAAAAAATATATATATATATTTATTTATATATCAAATCTGATATTTAGAACTTTAAATCCAGTAAATAACCAAAGCTCTCTCCATGTACTGGATCATCCAATCAGAAGTCAAAGCACCTTGTGATTATTGCTCTATGATATTGTGTAAGTCATCACTAAACACCTTAGACATGCTCAACCTTCAAAGTGGAGCTGGGCAGCTCTGGGAAGGACGGAGACTAACATAGCTTCAGCTTGTGGCAGAGAGGGTTCTACTGTAATTAGCTCTGACATGGCAGTGGAGGAGGGGATGGAGGGCAGTTACAGGGGATGGATAGAGCGGTGACGGGATGGAGCGAGGGAGGGGGGTGCGGGGGGGGGGGGGGAGGAGCAGTTAAGCTTCAGCAGCACGGCGGCTCACGTGTGGGCAGCAGGCAGTCGGGCTCCTGCTGTGAGGGCGGCACCATGTAGCTCACGGCCTCAGAGGCCAGGTCAGGCACATTCTCGGTTATACCCCCAAAATTGCTAGCTTGGGCTACTGGGCTTGCTTGGCAATGTAGTGCAGTGTTGTGCTCTGTGAGGCTGTATCATGCTGTTGGCCTTTGTTGGGTTGTTGTCGCTGTGTTCTGTAGATCATTAGTCATGATGAAGGCGTGTTTCAGCAGGAGGGCATGTATATTCACACACACACACACACACACACACACACACAGGCTTTTCCCCAGCAGAATGGGAATATTGTGCCGGTTAAACTATCCATATATAACCTTCCACATATGGCTGGGTTACCATTTCTAAATGCAGTATACATTTTAGGAGATCTCTAATTTAGTTTAATTTTTTTTTTCACGAAAAAAGACAGATTACTTGCTTTGAAAAGGAAAGCTAAAAGCCTTGAGCTGAGTGATATGCCAACAAATTTGACCACACTATTTTGTTTTTATGAAATATTATCATGATTAGGGCTGGGTGAATCCACATCACTTTAATTGACAGGACAGGGTAGATTTTGGTGACAACACATGTGGTAGTGTACTTCCAAGGAAATGTACATCAACACACAGAATCTAAAGAAAAAGTTCACAAAAAAATAGAATAACAATCATAATAAACAACGATAGTCATGTGCTTGATCATCAGTTACAATGTTCAATTATTTTTTTAATGACAATCTGATAAACAACATTCTTTTGTATAACTAAATTTCTCATTTCCGCTCATCTTATTCAAGGCTGTTGTGCCCCGTGTGTGAGTTTAGATTGTTCATTGTGTCCTAGGTGGCAACCTCCTGTGTTCTCTCTCTCTCTCTCTCTCTCTCTGTTTCCCTTTTGCCCCTGTGAGGATGGTTTACTCTGTGAGTATACTCAAGAATCCTGAGAGGAGGGGTGCTGCACTCCTCAAGGGGTGGGGGGTGGGGGGGTTTAGGGCAAGGCAAGGCAGAGGAGTGGGTGGTGGGTGTGTTAAGTGACGTCATCTCTAGTTTGTCTGACTCAGGCAGGCAGGACAGCACAGTGGGTTTGTGTTTGTGTGTGTGAGTGTGTGCGTATGTGTGAGTTGGGGGTCATGACTCAAGCCTGCCCAGTTGCCTTACTCAGCCGTGTGACACACATGGGTTTCCCTCTCTGCGTTTCTTTCATGCTCTGTCAGTCTCCCAGTGCAAATGTGTGTGTGTGTGTGTGTGTGTATGTGTATGTCTATAATGTTTGACGGTGTGTCTCTGTATACATAACTATGTCTTTACCCCGTCAGACTAGGTGTATATGTGAGTAGTAGCCTACTGTATGCCCTGGGTGAATGTGTGTATATGTGCCTTGTGAGATTGTGTGTTTTTCCTGTGAAACTCTGTGTATTTTGTGTGTGTGTGTGTGTGTGTGTGTGTGTGTGTGCATACATGTGTGCACTAAGGACTTGTGCGTTTTAAATGGAAAGGAGTTCCCTAGTGAGTAAGTGTACCTGATTTACCAGAAACTCCGCCTGATGAGGAAAAAAAAAAAAAACAAGCTCCCAGCTGCAGCTCCCTGATAAGGAAGACACCAGGAAGTCTTGCTGGGCATTTTCGTCTTAGCCAGACATCAGGGAAAACACAAAGACACATTCATGAGGCCAGTGTGGAAAAAAATGTAAATACGTATGGAGGGTGACTGCCTCTGTCACTCCTGCTGATTCACATGGGCAACAGGCCAGCGTTGGAGCAAAGACTGGAATAGTCACAAATACACACAAATGAGTACATACTGACAAATCTGGTAGTACCCTCACAGGTGACTTAAACATAAAAAAGTACATCACAGTTAAAACCAGTTTTCTCACGTATAACTACATGCTTTTACTATAGGATAGGGTAAAGCAAATAAAGAAGTTTGAAAGCAGATATGGTTTGTTTTAGAATATTTAGAATATTTTTTTTCTGGATGACCCTAGGTTAGGTCACTCAGTTTATTAGATTTAGATGAGTGTATTTTGCTCTCTAAATTGGAGATGGAGTTACTGTACCATCATCTTAGAAGAGGCTGTTTCTCTCAAGTGGTTAGTGTGTTAGTGATGACTTATGGGCCATTTCAAAAGAGTTTCATTATTAGCATTATAGCCTTTTCTCACAGGGTTTTGTTTAGACATTCCAAACGGACCCTGGTTGTTAGTTCATATGGTTGTTTGATGTGATGTAAAAGTACAGTATATCATACAATTTTTCACTTTTGCAAGGGTTTAAGGGTTTCTTTATAGAACTGTTTGCAACACTTTACTTGACATTTTTGACATAAGAGTGACATGAGCCTGTCATAAACATGTGTCATCAATATGAATAACGCTTTTTCAGTGTTCATGACTGTTGTCATTAAGTGTCATTCGGTTTTGTAATGTAAATGTATTTTTTTTTAAGTGTCACGTTCATGATATGTGACATGTCATGGCATTATGACAGGTTAATGTCACTCTTATGTCAAAAAAACTCAAGTAAAGTGTTAGCAAAGGTTTTTACTCAAATTTACTGGAGACGGAAATGTATGCTTGCCATTGCAGAGATGGTGCAGGTGCTTAACAGATCCATTGCCACCTACTGACCTCTCTTGTTTGGCCCGCGTGTAGTAGTAAAATCTGTAGACACGTGTGACCTGTAAGACACACACATAGCTCCAGTTACTGGGGAGAGTGTTGCCAGAAGGTTTAAAGTTTGGAATTATATTCCAATCACGTTTTACAGTAACTTGAGATCAGGTCGATATAAAAATGGATCACAATCTAGATTCGCCCACTGGAAAGAATTATTATTTTATTTTTTGTCCATATTGCCCAGCCCTAGATTGAAGTGGTTGAAACCATCTGTCTCCACTCAATTGTTACAATAACTGTATTAGATCATGTGTGTCTGGTTAACATAGAAACAATGCTGATGAAGGTGTAATCTAATTATTTCAGGAAAAAAATAGTGTTCTTCCATTTTCATAGAGGGATGCCAAAATTGTACTTGAAACTTTTAGCTCAGTATTTAAGCTGTTTTTTTTTTTTTTTTCATTTTTTCATTTTTCACTTCAGACACACTACATTGGAATAGTGGCACAAGCTGCCTGCACCATCTTGTCTGGCCTGGCTCACCTGGTTTACTTAACCCAGTTGGGGTAGGTAAGCAGGGCCATACTGGAGTCATTGGGATTACTGTTAAATAAGACAGTCATTAATCATTAAGTATGAGTGCCATCCAGTCAGGTACTTAAGCCTGTGAGGTGCCTCCTCAGGTGCCAACACAACAGAATGTAGGGCTTCTGGACTCTTTGCCTTCAACCTTTTCTGGGTTTCTACCTCTGTCAGATTTTGTTTTTGCATCAATACCATTTTTACATATTATCAAGAGCTATTTGGTCATTGTGATCCTGATATGTTAAAAATGTTTTTTGAAAAGGTTAAATTAAGAGGAGTAGTCAGAGGCTGATTTATCATCTACTGTATGTTGCAGCTGGATTTTAATCACTGAAGTTACTCTTAACTGAGGTCAATTTGAGTAATTTTCATTGCCTGGGTTAGATGTTTTTGCACGCTGTTTGAAACATGTTCAAATATATGGGGTATTAAACAACAGAAATACAGTATTTACACACAAAGTCAGCATTTTGAGAGATTATAAAACTTTTGATGAAACTAAATTCATCCATGTAGCCTAACTGTCATAACTGGAGAAATGACACAGTGTAGCCTCTTCCTGCAGATGTAGTTTTTCTAAGGCCACAGATCAGAGTTCAGAGTGGTGTCTCACCGTGACATCCAGTCTTTTCGTTAAGTAAGCCCCTCGGAGTGAACCGTAATCCTCCCACCACGACTCTAAGCTCTATTTACAGACCCAGTCACTCACAATCAATCTCCATTAATCAAAACCAGGAAGTGTCCGTTTCTGGGCTGTCTAACATGGCAGCGATCGGCTGCAGCACTGCCAGTGGCCTCAAATGTCCAAGGAACAGCTTGTGGAATTCCAGGGTGCATAACTGACATTTTTTCCAAGGGGAAAAATGCAAATAGGAAGGGCCATATCACAAAAAGAGGTAGCTCACATAGGGGAGGCCCTCAACGTCAACAACAAGCACACATGAGGCACTTTGGTATTTTCCATTCCAAGTGTTTTCCATTACCTTTAAAGGTAGAAAGCTGTTTGCAGAAGCCTATCTCATTTAGCAATGAGCAATACTCATTCATCCATGACAAATCATTTTAGCCTTTTTAGCCAATTCATGCTATGTCATTGGAAGATTGCAGAAGTTTGCTCCTTGACCCCTTCCTCTCCTCCCTCCCTTCCCCTCCCCTCCCCGGTGCAGGTCTGGAGGCCCAGTCATGTGTCCAAAAGCCTCGGCAAGACTGGAGGCGATCTCAGGGTGATTAAGGAGGCTTTGCTTTCTATCCTTAGCTTCCCCAGGACCTGATTAGCAGGTAGGCCTTCGTTTAGAGAGGGAGGGAGGGCTTTTGAACTGGCCGCTCTCTCGCTCGCTGGCTTGCTCTCGTGCCAGCTCTGAACCTGAACCTTCACTTCACTGCACTGCACTTGTTCCTTCTGGAGTGTATGCCTATACCACGGCTCTGTGGATAGTTGAACCCATTATAAAAGGAGAAAAAAAAACATTTGGCTAATTATGAAGATCATGGTTTTTGAAAGGGTGAGTATTTCTATTGCTTGGTTCAGTGTTGGTTGTGAGGATGTGTTCTCTTGGTGAGCACAGTGTATGCGACTGAGTCTGTGCGTGAGCAGGGGTTGATTTTTGGTATGGCTTTAGGTGCACTGTGTTGTGATGGATTTGAAAAAGGTGACACAAGCTGACATTGATATTGAGGCTGGAATGTGTTGCTTCCATTCGCATTCAGTTGAAGATAGCTAACTAGACCATCTTCTATGTTTTATTACCGAGTTTGTGCAATTGTAAAAGCCGAAAAGCGTCACTGGAATCATGTCATGAAACCTTGCACATGCAGAGTGTAGTAAGACGTTCTTGTCGTTGCAAGATCATGCTACAAACAACATTTGAATATATCTCCACTGGTGCGATGAAAACAGTTTCTGTAGAGCTGCAAGATGTTGGAAAAGGACACACATTTGATTCTGTCCAGGTTGTGCAAGGAAGACTCTTCTGAACCACCCAGCTTGAAGCCCATAGCTATTTATCATGAAGAGCACTAGTTGGACCCACTTTCTTTGCATGTTTTGTATCATTCAGTTCTGATGCTTGCAGCTCACTGTCTGTTATTGTTAGTGGCTGTGACTTGTTTGGACAGCGTTAATGGCTTTCGTACGTGCAAGCCTTATTTGTTGATACCTCTTTTTCCCGCAAAGCTTTTATGTGAAACAGAAATCGGAAGAGGCCGCTGGCTGGTTGGACACAATTTCAGCATTTGGGACGCGCCAGAGAGGAGGATGCGGTTTTTTGAGTTTCCTCAGTTCACCCTGTGGCGGCCATGACACCTTGAGGCTAAATTAGATAATCTGGCCGGCTTTTTGTCAAGGTTAAGTGTGTCTCCTTATATAAAGTGCGGGTGTCACTGCAGGCTATGCATCTTCCTCGGTACTATGAGGATGCAGTGCAAGCAATGAAATCAAGTATTTGTCGTATCCAAGCACTGTGCTGTCGACAGGTATGCTGTGTGTCTCCAAGTGCACTATTTACGGCTTATCTGCTACACGCGCTGTCATGCATCAGGCTGTTATGGGCCGAAATTGCAGAGGTTGTGTGAAATCATGGCAAGATTTTTTAGTCATGTGCCTTTTAGATACATTTACAGAGTTTGTAGCTTTCAGCTGTTCTACTGCTTGTGATTTTATAGTGCTATTACTAGTGCAAGCATCTTTGGTAATACATATCAATGCTCCTATGCTCCTTTAAACATAAATCAGTATTTGTGAAATTCCTTTTTCACAAATTCATTCATTCATTCATTTATTTTTATGTTATGTTACGTTATAGGGCATAACTGGTTGTGGATACTTACTGACTCCCGCTTTCTCTCCACAATGGGCGTTAAGCTGGTTATTTTTACATGTCTTGAAGATTACCTTGGGTCTTTACCGTCCCTTCTCCAGGTGTCTATTTCCTCCAGGTCTGGACCCTTTCATCTCCTTTCCCCCGCTGTTTAGTCTCGTTGTACTTGGCACACATGAGGCCTTGATGACAGGCAGGCAAAATCTATTTTTATAGTTTTATATTAGATTAGTCATTTAAGTGTCTCTGCTGGAAAGATACTAAAATGGTGGTCTACTGCATATCAGGTGCTTAGAAAGAATCCCACACACTGAATCCCACACACTGACCACTTCATAAGCAACTATTTAATATTTAATTATTTAGAGAATTCAATCTTCTGTGTGCAAGATTCTTCCTAAGCTCCTGCTCTGCGATCTTTGGCTCTTTCCAACGCACCTGCCCATTACATGTGGTGTGCAAAAAGCTTTTCTAAGTTGTACTGAGTCTACGCATATGCCAGTCTTCATTTATGAAGTCTACCTTTTAAGAGGAATTGCATGAATGTTTAAAATCAGATACTGTGAAATTACAAAATGTCAGACGTTTTGAATGGCTGATGGTTGAAGTTTGCAATTCTTTTCTTTCTCAAATTCTGCAAATTACCTCTGACAGTCTTGCAGCTGTGTGTTCAGAATGTTTTTAGTTTTTTTTTCTTGAAAAAAAGCTACTTGTGTATCGTGCTTGTACACAGTCATGGCTATGTAATTTGGACACAAAAATACTGTAGTGGTTTGAATCAAGTTATAAGCAGTCCCTTTCCCAGCCAATCACCTCATTGCTTGAAGTAATTCATGTCATTTGATTGGGTGGTCATCTCAAATATCAACAACCTGTTGTGAAGCCGAGTTGCAGTTTACTGTGCTGGTGGTGGTCACAGAATGACTTCACTGGGTCTGCAGTGGATCTGTTCCAGAGTTGGAGCGGAGCCGGTTCCACACCAGATGGACAGATCCATTCCAAACTCAGAGGCCATTGGGGCGTCCCTGCAGACTGTTTTTGTGTGGAATTGTGTGTGTGTTACTGTGTGTTTCTTCTTCTTCTCCTTCTTCTTCTTCTTCTTCTTCTTCTTCTTCTTCTTCTTCTTCTTCTTCTTTGAGAGAGAGACAACATGTCTATGAAGTTGTGGGTAGTGAGTGATTGATTAAATGAGTGAGTGAGTGAGAGAAAGGTGTGTGTGTGTGTGTGTGTGTGTGTGAAAGAGAGATGTGTGTGTATGGGGGGGGGGCATTCCCAGGTGTGCGTGAGAGATCAAAAAACAGGGCTAAGTTAAGTCTTTAAATTAAATGAGATTGCATGGAGGCAGATGGCCTTCAGTACGTTTAAACGCGTGTTACTTTCAGTCCACTCTCAAGTCACCGTATATTTGTCTTTGCTTCGTTCTGATCAAGAGAGGAAATCAGAGGCAGATTTTTAAAAATTAATTTATTATATGTTGATTTCTTTGACACAGTGGAAGGCAAGCCCAAAGGACACTATTTCAAACAACTGCAAGAGATGCATTTTACACAACTTCTAGCTTTTGTCCCTGAATAGGCAGAGTTGAGATTCTAGGAATAGATTCAGGAATGCATCAAATAAAGATTACATGGAGCTCATTGGTGTGTTAGGCTATGTGTGTTCTACAGGTGCTTTGCGATGTCTATAATTATTCACTCATGTGAGCATTACAGTAACGAGTCAGGCGGCTCTTGTGTAATACTGCACGTGTCTTTTAAAACTATATTTAGAAACGTTTGTGATATCAGCGAAGCATAGAATTTGTAGTTGGACAATTTTGCACCTGGTAACTGTTTTGAAATGATGGTTGTAAGCGTGAAGCTCACTAACCTGACTCTCGCCATCTGAATTTCGTTCCGCCTAGCTCCACACATTCATCTGGGATTGCTCCACTGGAGATGTATTTCAGAAGGCGGGGCCTTATCAAAAATCTTTTAAACCACTTGGCCATCATCTTTATTGACCATTCACATTGAAATCAGGCCGTGACGCTGATAAGAGCCTCGCCTCTTGGCTACATCACATCTCTTCAAATCTCGCTGGGCGATCCTGTTTGGCTCAATAATTTTTTGCTCCCTTGAAATTGTTCTCTATGGATGCGAGTCCAGAATGGGTGGAGCTCAGTGGAACGGCATGTTGAGCGTGGAACTACATTCAGCTGGCGAGAGTCAGGTTAGAAGCTCACAAAGATGAATTGGTGTCACCGGATCGTTTGCTCCAAATGTGTCCGATTGAACGTCTGTTCCACCATATGGGTTTTAAATCACAGAGA
>JASCQY010000048.1:8180771-8203601 GCA_030264315.1 Sardinella tawilis | reverse complement strand
TGACCACTCGGTGACTCACTGACCACTGAATGACTGGCACTAATAAGCTGCTTAGCATTCCATAATTGACTTCACTGAAATCTAAAAGATATGAAAAATGAGTCTGCAATTTGTTTGCAAGAATTGATTCAACGTTAGAGGTATTTATTTAAAAGCTAAAATACCTTTTAACCAATAATCTCATTGTTCGTAATACATTTATAGACACTTAAATGTTGATATAGTAGACCCCTTCAACCTCTCTTTATCCGGTGATTGTAGCTAACACAAGCTAATACTTTTCATTGTGTTTCAAAATAAGAATGTCTGTTTTATGGTGTTATTTTGTTTTCAAAGCACATTTTTCATTTTGATGATGAGGTTTGATTTTGAAACTGGTGAAAATACTAATGACTTTCGCTCAGTAATTTTGCAAGTGGCATTCAAATTGTCAGATTACAGAAGACCCATATGTGCTTAACCAATTCAGCAGAAATCATAATTCATAATGGCACATGTTCATTGAGGAATGATGATTTCCATTTACTGTAAAATCAGCCTAGTGGTATTCCAATTTGATACTCCAGTTTCTGTATTTTTATATCTTAAAGAAATCTTAAAAATGTCCAACTGAGTACTCAATTTACATTATTTTTAAAAATAGGATGAAAGTCTATAAACAGGCCTATTTCAGACTGCTTATTTGCATAGAACTTATCTATACTGTACGTGTGGTTCACTTCGTTTTAGACTGTCATGTAACGTGTGTGTGTATGCATGTGTGTTTCTCTGCAGCATGACCTGACGAGGCTAAAGGTGTGTGGATCAGTGACACAGAAACGCATGGGGTGATTTGGGTATCCTCTGCAGTTGACCTCTGACCTGTCGCACCCTCTCCCATGTGACCTAAAACCTCATCATTGATTGGATAAACTAGAACCAACATCTTTCAGGATCAGCCTGCTGCTGCAGCTGGCTGCCAGCGAGTCGCCCTGTGGGGAGGCACAAAATGGCCACCCACAAGCGCAGCTACCATTGTTTCGATGCCATAGTGGATGACGCCTCCCGCAAGGCCTCCCGGCAGCCCGTCCCTCCCCGAAGCGCCCGCCAGGAGACGCTGGAGGATGGCAGCAGCGCAGGTGGCGGATGCAGCATCTGCCAGTCAGGGACCCAGGCAGAGGCTGAAGGTGCCCAGGCCTCTCCCCAGTCTGATGGGCAGCAGCCTGCACATTCCCCCAAGAGGCCCACCAGGCCTGAAGAGGGTGCTGGTGATGGCCCCAGGGAGCATCACTTTCACAGGCACTCCAAGAGGATTATGCTGGTGAAGAACAGCGACCCATCTGTGCGGAGGACCATCGTGCTGCATCGCAGGGCCGTGCGCAGCCTTGGGGTTTTCCTTGACGAGGTCTCGGAGCTCATGCAGTGTCACGTCCGCAAGCTGTGCACCATGGAGGGCCACAAGGTGAGCAGGCTTTCCACCCAGAGTCTTGCCAGTGTGCACAAAAATGTTGATGATGTGAATTTGATGGCAGTAGAATATCAGAGATGGTATCAGAGATCAGAGTGGAAAGGGAGAAAATATCAAGGGACAAAATGTACAGAAATGTACAGAAAATGTACAGAAATGTCCTGCTTACAGTACTGTATATGCAGCACTGTTTACCACAGGACATGGTTTTTTAATGCAAAATTAACAAACAAAAGCAAGTTATAAAAACAAACATGTACTGTATCAACTATAGTTTATTAAACATTATTTAATAAATCAGAATCAGATCATGATGTAATGACAAGGATAAGGATGTAATTGAGAAGGAGAAGAAATACATTCTTATGTGTAACCCTCCTTCTTGCGGGAGGGAGACATTTAACAAAATGAATGCATTACCATAACCTTGTTTAATAATCAAGGAATTACAATATTATATATATATTTATTTCATTTAATCCCTGGGCCCAAACTGTTTAATCTGTATCAAAATGATCCAGATTTGGAAATCCCATTTTTTGCTATGTGGAATTGGAGAATACTTTTAAGCAATTGTGCCCTGATCACAGATACAGATTTTCAAATCCAGATAACTTTAATCCAGATTTAATCCAGGAATTTAAGTAGTATACCAACTGAAATATTGACAGTTTACTGTTTCTGAACAAGCCATTGGTGGTTAGGTTGTGAGTGAGCTGTGCCACATTGCAAGGAGGGAAAGCACTTAGCTGTTTTCAGTAATATAGAGGCCTCTAGTGACTGAATGCATTATAGCCCCACAGTACTGGGTCTTCTGAGCAGATGAAAATCAGTCTGGGAGACTGGGAAACAAATGCTATTCTTTTTAATGGGGGTGTTGTTTTGTAAGCATTTAAGAATGCAAACAAACATCCCCAGCTTAATTCATCTAACAGTTCAGACAAGTAGAAGTAGAGAAAAAGTTAAACTGACCAAAAACAAAAAAAAAAAGGTCAGTTCCGCAAATTAGGGAGGTGGCTACAGATGAAGAGGCGGCATGGTGTGCCATGCACTTTACGTCATGGAGGAGATTGACAGAGCCTCCTGGCATGGCATGAAAGTGAGAAACCTCCATTGGCTCCAACTGGTCTGAGTGTGCCTATTGGTGGAGGTCATATCCAGTTAATGGCACACCCCAGTAAGTGGCATCAATCCTGGATCGGCACATGACTAGTTCAGCACGCATGTCTGATGTCTCCGTAGGGCACTTCCTTAAGGGGCAGGACCAGGGAGAGAACTTTGTCAGTCAGAGAGAGAGAGAGAGAGAGAGAGAGAGAGAGAAAACATACAGTATATTTTCACCTCACTGAATGAAACCGTACATGTCACAGCAGTGTTAAATTTCCAAAGCCAAATTCAATAGAGACAATTGAAATTGACTGCCTGAAGGTTACAGTAAAAAAAAAACAAAAAAAACATCTCACTATGAACAGTGATTTAGAGTAACAAAATTGCCACACGCATAGTTATTCAAATGTCCAAAGGCCAAACCTGCACCTTTTCACACATTGCCTTGCATGCTCCGTGCGTCTGATAGAGCAGTGCTCTGCGTGATTGTGGCAGTACAGCACAGTCCCTGTAGGAAATGGCTCCCCTGGAGATGGTCCAATGTTGAGGTTAAAGGTGGCGAGAGAGGCGGGGATTATGTGCTGTGTTATTGGCTAGATCAGGTGGAATCCTTGGCAGGTGTTCTGTTGCAATGACTGGATTTATTGGCTCATATATGTGTGTATTCTATCTTAGTTGTGTTTATGCAGCAAAAAGTACTTATTGGCCTAGTACACAAGTAATAATAGTGTGCCATCCATGTCAAAGGAGCTGCTCAGTCCAGTCCAACATTACTAAACATCTTAAGTAAAGGGATTCTCAGAAGTTCGGTAACCACGGGTGTTTGGGGCATCTGTGTGGGTTTGACCGATCACTGTTCCCAAAAAGGTGGAATGTTTTGTTGGCTGAGCATCTGCGTCTTGTCCTGGAGCCCTTCCAGGCGTTTCCTCTCTCCGTCAGAGCCCAGAGTCCTGCCGGCCCCTCTGGCCAAGGGAGCCAGCAGCCGTTCGGAGCAGACACATCCTATTAGTATTGCCCTAGGCATGTACTTCCTTGAGAAAACATGCTACAAGTCAGCACACACCCTTCACTGGGTCTGTCTTAGGGCATTGATACGGAGGGGTCCTTGGGAAGCATTATTAGCTAGCAAGTGCAAAGCTAAAGTTTATGGATAAAGTTTTGTGTGTGTGTGTGTGTGCATTTGTATGTGTGTGTGTGTATGTGTTTCTGGATATTTGTGTAACTGTGTGTGTGTGTGTGTGTGTGTGTGTGTGTGTGTGTGCATGTGTGTGTGTGCGTGTGTGTGTGTGTGTTACTAAAAGGAGTCCTGACTAACTACAAAGGTGCTTGATTTGCAACACCAGGGAAAGGCTGCTGCCCTCTTGACCACTGCGGGCCACGAGCCATCTGTTGTGAGGACACTGTCAGGGAAAAAAAGTGTAATTCTAAATACACTCCAAAGCTTATGTAACCAGTGATAAGCTGTTCTGCACTGCACAACTTTCCCTTGTATCTTATATAAGGGTGGCTGTATAGTGGTCTGTAAGTATCAAAGTATGCCGGTAGAAAGCTTAACCAGGCCCTAATTAATGTACACATTTTTATAATTGTTTTTTTTTTTATCGTTGTGCATTTGTACACTAATAGACTAATAATAATGATAACATATCATATATTATGACCACTAACTGTAATCAATTATATCTGCCAGCCCTCCTGTCAGTCTGTGAACCATAAGATAGAGAAGTTGATACCTGTACAGAACTACTCACATCTTTTCACTGACACAGATGCTTTAAAGTTAGGGATTATTGTAGTAATCTTCTTTTCATTGCTCATCTAGTTGAAAAATGAAATATTTCAACTTTGGTTCGTGATCTCTATACTCTTAATTTAAAAAAACTGTTGTTAGACTTTTAAACTACCAAATTCAAGAAGATATTAAAACACAACGGTTGATCCGCATGCGGTCCCAGAGGGAGGCTAATGTACAGTAGGGACAGATTTGGCTCTGCTCTGGCTGAGTTGCGGTGAAGACCTGGCTGTCCTCCGTAGCAGCCTGAGCTGCCATATGGAACTGGTCTTCCCTGTTGTATTGTTCTTGGAGGATGCAATCGGGATATTCCTCCTTTTCTGCTACTTTACATTGCAGTGATGCACTCGCGGCCTGGAATGACTATTAATCTTGCTCAAATCAGAGCTATTTTGAACCAACAGAAACAGGTCAACTGTGAGAAAACACACGTTTGGGTTGAGAAACTCAGTATTGCATCCCCCTTGGCTGCAATTAATTATCTTCAACGTTTTACCTATCAACCCAGAAATAGCCAGATATCTGTCTTAGACTGCCTGAATATCGAGAAGTTTTTAGGATTGAAAATCGCAGAGCCAGCAGATTTAACAAGGTGTGGAAAAAACAAGCCTCTGCTACCCCTCCCCAATTTACCAGCCAGGACTCAAGTGTATTCTGTGAAGTGTGATAGTCTGTGAGACTTGCATGGTTGGCGTGTAAGTTGTGTTGCCTGACATGTTTGTCTTCCCTCTAACAGATACCTGTACTTTTGAGCTTTGGGTTTTAGTGTTTAATATTGGATACACTATAGTATTGCATTACATTTAATAAAAATGATTAATGCATGCTTATTTTACACAAATTTATGGACTTCATTTATTTCTTCTGCAGTTTGTGCTATGTAAGAAAATGAAACTTAACAGGAAAAGGAACTTTAATAATTATGTACTTAAGAGTCTGTATACATGCAGAATCTTGATTTTGCAGCATTTCGCTAACATTTTTAACTTGCAGAGTAGGGAAGCTGCAACATGTTTTTCTTACACTCTGTTGGTCTTTTAATGTGTGCCCATGGAGCGGCAATGAAAAGATGAAGAAGACTTTCACCCCTGTAACTTCTGTCAGCAGAGATGCTGCTGTGCACTTAAAACCTGTCACCCTATAGTCATACCCTCAGTTGCACACTGCTGTGTCATCTGAGTAGGGGTTGGGTATCATTTTATTTTTTTTATCATTTTCGATTAAGGTTCTGCCTAATGATTTTGGTTTTACTGAGCAGCAATGGGAGAGAAGTGCTTAAAAAAAGTACATTCAATTCAGTGCACAACACATTGATGCATGACGTATTCATCTAGACAAGGTAGACGGGCAGGTAGCTACACACATCTCTTTGGAGATAACCCATATAGACTTTACGACTTGATAAGCCTAAATTTGAAAAAAATAAAAATAAAAAATAGACTGGGCACCCTTTAACAGTATTCTTTTTTTCTCAGTTCACATTTGGAATTGACTTTCGGTTCCCTGCTCTACCTTTGAGGCACTAAATATCTGTATGGACAGTGGCGGTCTTGTTTCCCTGTGGTCAGCAAGCTCAGTGAATCCAAGCCGCTGAGCCATGGTTTATAGCTGGATGGACAGGGAATCCGCTGAGTGCATTGTCACCCAAGATGGGGCCAGTATAATCCCTCTCAGTCTCTCTGTGCCTGCTGAGTAATCGGCATGACAAGGTTGACATCCACCCCTCCTCCCCACACAGCTTTCTGTAAAGTCCTCTGAAAACAGATTTGATCACTTCTGTTAACCTGCTGTCACCACCACACACCACAACCGCCGGGTTTTATTGAAATAACATGTTTACATTAAAACGTGTATGTATCGACACTGTCCTGTTAGGTATGAGAGAGGCAGTTTTCATTATATAATATTTAAAACAATGTCAAGTAGTCTATTGAGCTTAATAATTAAAATTTAAGAGTAGCTGAGTGTGTTTATGTCAGTACATAATCCTACTGTGTTTACTACCATGTGAACTCATAACAAATAATTTATTAATGTAATACAATAGCCTTTATAGTCATCTTTTTTATGGGCATACCATGACTTTATCTCATGCACGAGACTCAGCCACCTCTGACAACAGACTAATCAAGCTGTTTTTACAATTAAAACTTGCGTGGGAAAATCACTAGTGCAGATGGTGCCGTGCTTCCCTTTGCCATTAACCTCCTTATGTTTAATGTGGACGTAATCCACTGTAGCACATTTCCGTTCCAGTGTAGGCGCCATGTAACATCAGTTAACCTTTCCAATGCCTGTTTTTAAACTGGCTATGCATTTCGTCCCATGGAAAATCCTCGGTCTCTTATCTAAAAAAAGGGTGGTGAAAATACTGGTAAAATGTTTTAAGTGATTCACACTCCTGTTTCCTTCTGTCCCCATTTTGTTTTAGATCGACAGCATTCACAGTCTCTTGCAGTGCCCCAGTGTGCTGATCTGTGTTGGAAGGGAACCGTTTCACCCTTTGCTTCTGGACAACATACGGAAAAACTCAGACGACAAGCTCCCACCGGTGAACACAAAATCACGTGTCAACCTGTGCACTCAAGGCCTGGATGACAGGAAGAATTGTAAGTTAGTGTCTGTATTCAGCAAAGTGATCTGAGAGATTAGGTGATATCCTTTTATTTGTCAGGATGCTACACTCAGGGACTTGTGCCAAAACATTTAGCAAAACAACTTGTCTGCCAAAAGTAAGAGTGTGGGGAATCATGCCAAAGATATCTTATCTGATCTTACAGATTTAGATTTAGATTTTTTTGTTGAAAAGATGTGACAGTAGTTTAATAATAGGTGCTGGTTCTAAGGTGATGACATACTTTAGGTCACTGAGGGCACAGATCATTTGATGTCAACATTCTTTATGTTGTTGACATGTTTTTAGAAATTATGTTGCTTCAATTCAGTTTTGTACTGCATAGCACTTCAGAAATGTATACAGTATATCCAAATATGTAATTACTTGGCAGGACATGTTAATTCAGACATTTCTATTGTAGTGCTTAGAGTTGGTAGCATCTTCACTGTTCTGTTTTTGTTCTTTTCTCTTTATAGTCAATTTAGGACTTGAGACGAAGAAAAGCATCATTCACCCAAGGTCTGAGTCCAGCCACAGGGCATCAAGGCAATCACTGTCATCTGAGAAGTCATCCTCAAATGAAGTCCACTCTGTGGGACATTCAGGTCACTGCCCACACACGAGGGAGAGCATGATGGATGACGATATTGAAAAACGAGTGCTCGTCAACAAGGACGGTAGCCTGTCGATGGAAATGAAAGTGCGTTTTCGGCTACTCAATGATGAGACACTGCACTGGTCCACAGAGATAAAGAAGACAGCTGGACCTAACACCAATCCATACTTCATGGGATATCACGAGCCCTGTTACTTACATCATGATAGCGCCGAAAGCTGCTCTGAGGATTCCATGTCAGTTGGAGATGCCGAGGAGGCGTATACTAAATTTCACCAACGGCACTTAGAAGAGCCTCACTGCCCAAACTGTTGTAGTCAGTGTCAAGAGTATGACATTTGGAAAAATCCCAACACGACTGACCAACAGACTGTGAGACGCATCAGGTCGTCAGGCTCAAGCACATCCGCACGAGTAATAGTATGCAAAAAGGAGTCCGTGGACAGTGTGCGCACGATGTCACGGTCAAGTGAAGAGTTTACAGAACACATAGTCGAAAAGGCAACCTGTGTTAAACAGACAGTTGAAGAGAAATATATCACCACCTGCACTTGTCAGGCCAGTGAAGTTTCAGAGAACACTGAGGATAAACATGTGAGTCTTGAGAATGCTCAGGCTTCTGACAACGATGCAGACAATACAGACAAAGAGTCATGTAAAAGTGGATCTACCGGCCCCTCACAGAAAGATGCAGTGAGTGTTCACATCACTCAGGTCTCAGATGAGGAGGAACGGTCAGCATCTGCGGTCAGCAATTCCTCCCAAGTACTTGCATCTCTTAAGGAGGATGATGAGGAAGATGACCTGCCACCAAGTGTGTCCAGAGCGTCCTCATGCAATGAGAGCGCTGACTCTGATGAAGACTTGACGGCAGCAAGTGCTGCACCAAGCTCTTGCTCCAACATGATCTGCAAAGTTTGTCCAATGCAACGCTTGACACCTAGATCTCCAAGTAAAGCATCTAGTCTGTCAGGAAGGTCAGAGAAATCAGGCAGGTCACCAATTTCAGATGGGGATGATGGAAAAGAACTGGACAGGTGCTCAGAGGAAGACAGTGATGAAGGATCTGAGAGCGGATTTTCTTCTAATTCTAAACTTTCAGCTAGATCTAATAAAAGTCCAGGTATGGAGCCTGCAAAGACTCCTGAGGGGTGCGATGAAACGGATGTGAATGCAGTGAATGTAGAAACAGAAAGAGCCTCAAGCCCAATGTCTGCAAAATCTTCAAAATCCAAGAATGAGGAGAAAGAGAGATCATTAAGTGCCATGTCTGCCAAATCAAATGCCTCTGCAAAATCACATAAGTCTAAAGGTTCAGAAACTGCTATGGATGAAGCTGTGGGGAAGACAGAGGAACGAGCACCAAGTGCCATGTCTAAAAAGTCAAACATTTCTGTAAAGTCAAAGAAATCAGATGTGTCCAATGCAGCACTAGAGGGGAATGAAAGAGCTTCAAGTGCCATGTCAGCTAAGTCGAACACATCCACAAGTTCGAGGCAATCAAAAGCTTTAGAAGTCAAAACTGATGAGCCACTGATTGGAGAAGACCGAAATGAGGATAGACCACCAAGCACTACTTCCGCAAGATCTAACAATTCTGCTCAGCTTCATTCAGAAGTGGCAGAAGAGGCAGCTAATATGTGCATGTGTAGCACAGATGAACATGAGGAGGCGATGGCTGAAGAACGAGCTGCAAGTGCCATGTCTGCGAAATCAAATGCCTCTGCAAAATCAAACAGGTCAAAGGTTTCGGAATCAAATGCTGTTGTGGAAGCTGCAGAGAATGACAACCCAATAAATGATAGGGCTCCAAGTGCAGCTTCTGCAAGGTCCAATGCCTCTGCAAAGTCAACAAAGTCCAACATTTCAGGAGTTGCTCCAGCTGCTGAGCAAACAGTGGACAGACCCCCAAGTACACTGTCAGCAAAATCAAATGTCTCTGCTACATCAAAAAAGTCAAAGGTCTCAGATGCTCAGCCTGAAGAGGATGCAGGTGTGGAACAAGCAAATGATCAGAGACCTGCTAGTGCTGTGTCTACCAAATCTAATGTGTCTGCAAAATCTAAAAAGTCAAGCACTGAACCTGGGAAAGATGCTCCTGTTGAAGATGCTGCAGAAGAAAGAGTCCCCAGTGCTATGTCTGCTAAGTCAAATACGTCTGCAACATCTAAAAAGTCAAAGGTTTCAAGTGCACAACCTGAAGCAGAAGAAGCAAATGAAGTTAGATCTCCAAGTGTAATGTCTGCTAAATCAATTACTTCTGTAAAGTCTGAAAAGACCAATGTAGCAGAAGTTGTGCTCCAAGAAGAGGAACCAATAGAAGCGAGAGCCCCTAGTGTGGCCTCTGCCAGATCAAACACATCTGCAAGATCTAACAGATCACAAGTTCCTGATACTGCACCTGATGCTGAACAACTAGAGGAGGAAAGAGCTCCAAGTGCAAAGTCTGTTAGATCAAATGTCTCCACAAGATCCAAAAAGTCAAATGCTGTAGAAGCTGAAGCGGAAGTAATGGCGGAGGCAACAGAAGAAAGATCTCCTAGTGCACAGTCAGCTAAATCAAATGTTTCAGCAAGATCCAAGAAGGCACATGTTTCTGAAGCTGAACATGAAGAAGAAAAAGTAGAGGAGAGGGCTCAGAGTGCCATGTCTGGCAAATCAAATCTTTCTACAAGATCAAGAAAATCAAAAGCCTCAGAGGCACCTCAAGGGGATGTAGCAGAGGAGAGGCCTTCCAGTGCATTGTCTGCTAAGTCCAATGCTTCAGTGAGATCTAAAAAGTCAAATGTTGCTGAAGGTCCCATAGAATCAATTGAACCTGAGCAAACAGTGGATAATAAAGAACTGGCAGATGACAATGATGAACCAATAGAGGAGAGAGCTCCTAGCGCTGCCTCTGCAAAATCAAATGTCTCTGCGAGGTCCAACAAATCAAAGCAAGCAGAGGAGAGAGCTCCCAGTGCAATGTCAGCAAAGTCCAATATTTCAACTAGATCTAAAAAATCAAAGGTTTCTGAGGCACCTGAAGAGGAACCTGAAGTGGAGCGGGCACCTAGCGCCAAATCAAATGCTTCAGTAAAATCTAAAAAGTCAAATGCATCAGGGGCACCTGAAGAGCCAGCAGAACAGGGTGAAGTAGAAACTGATGGGGTAACTGAGGAAAGAGCTCCCAGTGCATTGTCTGCTAAGTCTAATGCTTCAGTGAGATCTAAAAAATCAAAAGCCTCAGAAGCCCCTGAGGAATCAACTGAACCTGAGGCAGCTGAGGTAATTGAAAATGCAGCAGAGGAGAGGGCTCCGAGTGCCATGTCAGCAAAATCAAATATCTCCACAAGGTCCAGGAAATCAAAAGTTTCAGAGGCCCCTGTGGAATCTGTCGAACCTGAGGCAGGGGAAGCTGAGGAACCAGCCGAGGAGAGGGCTCCTAGTGCACTGTCGGCTAAGTCCAATGCTTCAGTAAGGTCCAGTAAATCCAGAGTTTCTGTAACTGCCCCTGAGAATAAGGAGGCATCAGCAGAGAAAGAAGAATCAGGTGAACCTGAAGGCCTTGAAGAGCCAGTCGAACCTGAAGGATGTGAAAAGCTAGCCGAACCTGAAAACCCTGAAGAGTCAGCTGAACCTGACATAGAGCAGACTCAGGAGCCAATTGAGCAACCCACTGAGGAGAGACCTCTGAGTGCACTGTCTGCAAAGTCCAATAAATCCAGAGTTTCTGTAGCTAACCCTGAGCATGAAGATTCTGTGGAAGATAGAGCTGTGAGTCCTGCTTCAGCAAAATCAAATATATCTGCAAAATCAACTAAATCAAATGTTTCAAAGGCAGCTGAGCCAATAGAGAGAGCCTCTAGTGCTATGTCTGCCAAATCAAACATTTCTACAAGATCAAAAAAGTCAAAAGTGTCAGAAGCAGAACCTGTAGAATCAAGTGCAGAGAGGCCCTGTAGCGCCTTATCTGTCAAATCAAATGTCTCTACAAGATCTAAAAAGTCAAAGGCTTCAGAGGCACCTGAAATATCAGCTGAACGTGAAGCTGTGGAAACTGAAGAACTTATACAAGAAAGAGCACCAAGTGCTGCTTCAGCAAAATCAAATGTTTCTGCAAGATCTAAAAAGTCAAACGTGTTAGATGCTCCTGAAGATTCAGCTGAATTGGCAGAAGTAACTGATGAGAAAACCATGGAAAGAGCTCTTAGTCCCATGTCTACCAAATCAAATGTCTCCACAACATCTAAAAAATCAAAGGTTTCAGAGGCCCCTGTGGAATTAGCTGGACCTGAAACAGGAGAAACTGAAGAACCATCTGAGGAACGAGCTCCAAGTGTTGCATCAGCAAAATCAAATGTTTCTGCAAGATCGAAAAAGTCAAAAGCTTCAGAAGCACCTGAACAATCTGTTGATGCTGTGGAGGAAATGACTGAGCAGAGGGCTAACAGTGCTATGTCTGCCAAATCCAGTGCTTCTGTAAGATCTAAGAAGTCCAAAATTTCAGAGGCAGCACCTGAGGGAGAAGAATGTACAGAGGAGAGGGCTGCTAGTGCCATGTCAGCAAAATCAAACATTTCCACAAAATCTAAGAAGTCCAATGTTTCAAAGATCCCTGTGGAATCTGCAGAACCTGAGGCGGGGGAATCTGAGGAAACAGCTGAAGAGAGAGCACCTAGTGCACTGTCGGCTAAGTCCAATGCTTCAGTGAGATCCGATAAATCCAGAGTTTCTATAGCTGCCTCTGAACATGAGGAACCAGCAGCCGAGAGAGAAGAATCAGCTGAACCTGAGGGCCCTGAAGAGCCAGCTGAACCCAAATCAGTCGAGGTTGTAGAGCCAACTGAGAAACCAATTGAGGAAAGACCTTCTAGTGCACTGTCTGCAAAGTCCAATGCTTCTGCAAGATCTAATAAATCCATAGTTACAGAATCTGCACCCAAGGAGGAACTAACAGAGGCAAGGGCTTCTAGTGCAATGTCAGTAAAGTCAAATGTGTCCACAAGGTCTAAGAAATCCAGAGTTTCAGAGGCACCTGAAGAAACAAGAGATGTTGCTGAAGAAGTGTCAAAGGGTAGACCTCCTAGTGCAATGTCTGCTAAATCCAATGCTTCCGCAAGATCAAACAAGTCTAGAGTTTCTGAGGTGACCCCTCATGACGCAGAAACAGCAGAGGAGAGAGCTCCAAGTGCAGCCTCTGCAAAATCCAATGTCTCGGCAAGATCTAAAAAATCAAAGGCATCAGAAGCACAGCCTGAAGTAGAGGCAACTGAAGAACCATTAGAACAGAGGCCCCCTAGTGCCATGTCTGCTAAATCAAATATCTCCACAAAATCTAAAACATTAAAGAAATCAGAGGCACCTGAGGAACCTGCAGATGTAGCTGAAGAGCAAACTGAGGAAAGATCGCAGAGTGCATTGTCTGCTAAATCAAATGCCTCTACAAGATCTAGAAAGTCAAAAACTTCAGAGGTTCCTGTGGAATCAGCTGAAGTTATGGATGAAGTACAAGAAAGAGCACCTAGTGCAGCTAAATCCAATGCTTCGGCAAGATCCAATAAATCCAGAGTTGCAGAATCTGCCCCTGAAGGAGAGACAACAGCAGAAAGGGCTCCTAGCGCCATGTCAGTGAAATCAAATGTCTCCACAAAGTCTAAGAAGTCCAACATTTCAGAGGCTCCTGTGGAATTAACTGAACCTGAGGCAGACAAAAGTGAGGAATTAACTGAACAGGAGAGAGCTCCAAGTGCACTGTCAAATAAATCAAATGTTTCTATAAGATCTAAAAAGTCAAAGGTTTCAGAAGCTGCACCTGATACAGAGGCAACTGAGGATGTGGCCCAGGAGAGAGCACCTAGTTCAATATCTGTTAAATCAAATGTAACTGCTCCTGTGGAAATGACTCAGGAAACAGTGGAGAGACCACATAGTGCTTTGTCCTCTGCCTCTAGAAAATCAAAGGTTTCAGTGGCAAAAACAGAGGAAAATGCTGCTCTGGAGAATCCTGTAGAGGAGAGAGTTCCTAGTGCAATGTCTGTGAAATCACATACTTCAGCTAGATCCAAAAAGTCAAAGGTTTCAGAAGCACCTGAGGAAGAACCTGCAGAAGAAAGAGCTCCCAGTGCTGCCTCTGGAAAATCTAATAAATCAAAAGTTTCACAGACTGCACCAGAACCTGAGCAAACAACAGTACAGTCAGAAGAGAGAGCTGCTAGTGCCATGTCTGCTAAATCAAATCTTTCCACAAGATCTCAGAAGTCCAAAACATCAGAAATCGTACCTGAAAGCTCCACTGACGCAGTGAAGGACAAGTCCGTGGAGAGATCTCCGAGTGTTAAATCTAACGTGTCTGCCAAGTCAAACAAATCAAAAGCACAAGAAGAAAATACAGCTGAAGAACCAGCTGTGGAGAGGCCATCAAGTGCCCTCTCAGCAAAATCAAATGCCTCTGCAAGCTCTAGAGCTTCAAAGGTGTCAGAAGCTAAACTTGACCTAGAAGTAGGTGAAAAAAGATCTGCTAGCTCTATGTCTGCTAAATCAAAGGTTACTGGGGCCAACGAAGCAACAGAGCAAAGAGCTTCAAGTCCAGTGTCTGTAAAATCAAATGTTTCAAGAGCAGCTAGTGCCACATCAGCAAAGTCTAAAGTCTCAGGGGCTGTGAATCTTGATCCTGAAGAGGAAACTGTGGACTGTGCACACTCTGTGAAATCTCATGCCTCAAGACACTCAAATATCCCAGCAATTGAAGAGCCTGAACAGTCTGCCAATAAAGAGGGGGAGAGAGTTCGAAGTGCAATGTCAACAAAATCAAATGCATCAGTAAAATCTAGAAAATCCAAAACTTCAGAAGCTGCTCCTGGACAAAGTGCCCCTGAGGACAGGGTGCAAAGTTCATTATCAGTGAAATCTAATATCTCCACAAAATCTAAAAAATCCAAGGCTGCTGAAGCAGAGCCTGAGGAAACTCCTAAAACAGGACGTAGCTCTCCAAGTGGCCTGTCTGCAAAATCTGATGCATCAGCAAAATCAAAGAAGTCTAAAACCTCTACAGCACCTGTGGAAAATACAGAGGCAAACAATGAGGACAAAGAAAATAATGTCCCTGGTACTGGTAAAGTAAATGTGGAGGGTTCCCAGAGATCTACTAGTGCTTTGTCTGCCAAGTCTAAAGTGAGCAGTAATTCTAGCAGTGCTGCTGCATCAAGTGCCTCAGTGTCTCTTGGACTCGCAGATGAAAATTTTACAGATGATGAGGCAGCCTCCAAGGTCTCAGATAGATCCAGAAAATCTGTGACACAGCAAGGAGGATCACTACACACAGAAATGCTTAGTGGCAGAGTTAGGAGCACAACTTCTGGCAGAAGTGCTCCAAAGAGTAAATCACCATCTCCTCTGCCAACGACTAACCTTGAGACAGAGTCACCGACCAATGAAAATAAGTCTCCAAGTATTTGTCCAAAATGTCATTCACCCATCCGCAAGTCAAGTAATGCTACAGGGAGTGTAGCAGCTAGTCCACTGCGTCCTGTTTCAACTGCATCAGCACGGTCGGGGAGGTCAAAGACTAGAGACACTATCACAGCAGAGGTAGATAACAGACCAAAAAGCAACATCTCTCATTCTGCTCATTTGCAAGTGAAGGCTGATGATGGCAAAACCAATAGTGAGAGTTCAGATTCAAATAAATCAACTTATAAACCAACACAACAACATGGTGTTGAAGAAAGTCTTGGACCTACCTCAACAGCAGTGGCAGAAAGCCAGCTCACACCAAGCCCACCCAAAGGATCACCAAGATCAGGAAAACCTGCTATTCGTGTTGGACATTCTCATGATAGTGTGTCATCACAGTCACTTTCAGTGGGAGAGGCCAATGTGGAACAAATTGATACAAGGGCAGCAACAGCAGAAACTCAAAGCCGAAAGTCAAACGGACCTCTGGAGCCAACAGATTGCAACAGAAGTGAAAAAAGTAGTGAAGGCAAACACAAGTATGACAGTCCTTCGCGGCACAAGGGCGATGATGTATCTGATTTGGTTCCATCCAACTTGCCAAATGCATCACCAACCGAGGTTGTTAATGAATGGCTAAAGAAAATACCATCAGACAGTGCTCTTTATGATGTAGGTGAAGAGTTCCATGAAAATGGCAATGATGCAGACCATCATAACGCACCCGATGAGCCCTCACCAAATGAGAGAGTTGATGTGACTGAGGAGACTGCTGACAATGAAAAGTCTGAGGTGAAAAGTGACAAATATGACACTCAAGACGTACAAACAAAACATTCTGTGAAAGCAGACAGTGAACCTGCTGCTGAAGGGCCTCAAGAATCCGAGGCAATGAATGCCAAGGATGACACCACTGTTCCCTCTCCTCCAAGAGAGGAAGAACCTGCAAAAGGTTTCCACTCCTCTGTTCAAGTGATGAAAGTTCTGCTAAGTCCTAAACTTGACAGATGCCAAAGTATGCCTGAGGTCTCTCCAGTGTATGGACGGAAGCTGAGCTCCTCTGCTAGGGGGCTACTTGACTGCCTTGCAAACCTGCAGCTCATAGACTTTGATCCCAGTGACAAAACTGGAAAAGATGCCAGGTACAAGGAGTTGATGAATATTCTCCAGTCACTTTGGCTTTGTGACCCATCCGACAGTGAGCACAGAATAAAGCTTAAGGCTAAAGTCAGACGACGGTCAGTAGATGAAGAGTTCAATCACAGATCATCTTCAGGTGTTGATGTTAGCAGTGGCTCCCAAGGTTCAGGCAAAAGCCTTACTGCTCAAGATCAAAGCTCACCAACTAATGTGGAGGTTGAAGCCACAGATATACCTTCAGCTGCAGATGAAGCCAAAGATGGTGCTGAGGGTGAAAATGAACCAGAAGAAATGACCAAATCTGGCCAAGTAACACCAGACATAGCCAGTCGGGTCCAGCTAACTCCTGAGGTGGACATTGACATTGAGAAACACAACGAGGATGATGTACCCTCAGATGACACTATAAGAAGCAATGACAGCCCAAGGGAAATTCCAGAATCGCCTCAGTCCTCCAACAAAAGCTCTGGTAATGCAAGCAGTCCTAAACCCGCAGAGGAAACCGAAACAGACCCTCAGGAGGAAACAAGTTCTGGCTCACCTCCATCAGTTCAAAGAGCCCAGCTGACAAAACGGGTTTCTCAAGACCCTGATCCTATCTGGGTACTAAATCTTTTGAACAAGTTACAAAAACAATTCATGACACATTATATTGATGCCATGACAGAGTTCAAGCTTAGATGGAATTTAGAGGGAAATAAGCAAATTGACATGATGATCAGTGAATTGAAAGATGAAGTTCAAAGGAGAATACAAACAAGCATCGACAGAGAGCTCAGGAAAATACATGGACGTGCTGGAAGACCAAGACCTCCAAAGGAGTCATTGTCTAGAGAGTCAACGGCTCAGGCAGAACAGAGGCGCAGACGACTGAAAGTAATGCGCATCCAGTCCATTGAGCCACAGATTGCTAAAAGTGATGAAGATTATGCTGGAACTGGAACTGATTTCAGTGACCAGCGCAGTGATGATGAATACTGCCCATGTGACACCTGCATGCAGAAAAAAATGGCCTCACGTCCCCTCTTACCAGCAGAGATTTTTAACTCTGCTCCGGTGATGATGGACTTTGACCTAAGAAAAATCTTGCAGGTGAAGAAGGATAATATAGTAGAAGAAACAGAGAGTGAAGTGAAAGCTGATGAAGGTGAAAGTAAAGATAAGATTTTTAACTCTGCTCCAGTGATGATGGACTTTGACCTGAGAAAAATATTGCAGCTGAAGAAGGATACAACTGCCCAAGATGACATAGTTGAAGAATCAGAAAGTGAAATCAAAGCAGATGAAGTTGAAAACCAAGCTGAAAATAATCACCTTGAGCCACTGAAAGAGGAGGAAGAAAAAGATGAGACAAATGAAGAGGAAATAAAGGAAGAACTCAAAGATGCAATAAATGAAGAGCCAAAAAATGATGTGGAAGTTAGTAAAGAGGCCATTGAGGAGGTTGGGAATGAAATGGAAGAGACTAAAGATGATTTGCTGGTGACTCAAGATGAGGCAAATGTTGACAGTAATGAAAATAAGAATGCAAATCAAGCAAAGACATGCTATGCCCTACCAAAGCCCACTATGGAATGTACCCTTCGAAGCAAAAACCAAGGTTTTGGAAATATATCCTTGTTTGTCATAGATCCTGCAACATTCCGACAGCTCATTGCAGAGCAAGAGGAAGCAGAGCGTGAATATCTTGAAGAGCAGGCAAAAAAATTGAAGGAGGCCACGGATAAGGTCAAACATGATGCAGTAGATGAACCTGTTATAGACACTGAGATGACTGCAGAAGCTGGAAAAGCTGCTGAACCTGAAACAGAAGAAACCGAGTGTGAAAAAATAGATGAACATGGAGAACAACCTGCTGATGATCTCAAAAGTTCTAAGGAGGTGGAAGAGGATGAAAAGGGATTGGAGATGAGACATGAGGAAATGAAAGAGGCAAAGGAAGGATCTGAGGAAGCTGAAAAGGATGATAAACCTGCTTCAGACACTGTGGATGTAGTGGAGTCTGAAGAAAAAGTGGAAGAACTAAAAGGACCAAAGACAAAGCCTACTAAGCTGATGGACATTCCTACCTTCCTTAGACTCACCGCAGATGAAGGCACTGATCTCAAAAGTTCTCAAGAGGATGAGGAAGGTGATGAAGAAAAAGACATCAAACAAGACACAGAAGAGGGAACTAAGGAAGGTGAACCTGAGCCTGAAATACTTAAGGAAGTAAAAAGACCTGAAGAAACTGAAGTAGAGTCTATGGAGGCAGCAGGGACTGAAAATGAAGAAGACCAAGAAGATAAGCATGAGGGACAAAAGACAAAGCCCACAAAGCTCATGGACATTCCCACCTTCCTTAGACTCACTGCAGATGAAGGTGCTGATCTTAAAAGTTCCCAGGAGGATGAGGAGGGTGATGAAGCAGAGGACATCAAACAAGATATAGAGGAGGGACCTGAGGAAGCTGAACCTGAGGCTGAAGTAGATGAGGAAGTAGAAAAAACTGAAGAACCTGAAGTAAAGTCTACTGAGGCAGCAGACATCACAAATGAAGATCAAGAAGAGACACCTGCAGGGCGGAAAACAAAGCCCACAAAGCTCATGGACATTCCAACTTTCCTTAGACTCACTGCAGATGAAGGTACTGATCTCAAAAGTTCCCAGGAAGATGAAGAGGGAGATGAGGTGGCAGAAGAGGCCAAACAAGGTGAAGACGAGGAACTTGAGGTAGTTGTTGAGCATGAAGAAGATGAAAAAGCAGAAGAACCTGAATTAGAGACTGCTGAGAAAGCAGAGAGTGAAAAAGAAGATGAACCAGACGAGAAACCTGAGGGGCAAAAAACAAAGCCCACAAAGCTCATGGACATTCCCACCTTCCTTAGACTCACGGCTGATGAAGGTGCTGATCTAAAAAGTTCCCAGGAGGATGAAGAGGGAGTTGAGGTGGCAGAAGAGGCCAAACGCGATGAAGAGGAGGAACGTGAGGAAGCTGTTGAGCACGAAGAAGATGAAAAAGCAGAAGAACCTGAATTAGAGACTGCTGCGAATGCAGAGAGTGAAAAAGATGATGAACCAGACGAGAAACCTGAGGGGCAAAAAACAAAGCCCACAAAGCTCATGGACATTCCCACCTTCCTTAGGCTCACAGCTGATGAAGGTGCTGATATAAAAAGTTCCCAGGAGGATGAAGAGGGAGATGAGGTGGCAGAAGAGACCAAAGAAGATGAAAAGGAGAAACTTGAGGAAGCTGTTGAGCGTGAAGATGAAAAAGCAGAAGAACCTGAATTAGAGACTGCTGAGAAAGTAGAGAGTGAAAAAGAAGATGAACCAGACGAGAAACCTGAGGGGCAAAAAACAAAGCCCACAAAGCTCATGGACATCCCCACCTTCCTTAGACTCACGGCTGATGAAGGTGCTGATCTAAAAAGTTCCCAAGAGGATGAAGAGGGAGATGAGGTGGCAGAAGAGGCCAAACAAGCTGAAGAAGAGGAACTTGAGAAAGTTGTTGAGAATGAAGTTGACGAAGAAGATGAAAAAGCAGAAGAACCTGAATTAGAGACTGCTGAGAAAGCAGAGAGTGAAAAAGAAGATGAACCAAATGAGGAACCGGAGGGGAAAAAAACAAAGCCTACAAAGCTCATGGACATTCCCACCTTCCTTAGACTCACCGCAGATGAAGGTACTGATCTAAAAAGTTCCCAGGAGGATGAAGATGGAGATGAGGTGGCAGAAGAGGCCAAACAAGATGATGAGGAGGAACTTGAGGAAGCTGTTGAGCATGAAATTGACGAAGAAGATGACAAAGAAGAAGAACCTGAATTAGAGACTGCTCAAGAAGCAGAGAATGGAAAAGAAGATGAACCAAACGAGAAACCTGAGGGGCAAAAAACAAAGCCTACAAAACTGATGGACATTCCCACCTTCCTTAGGCTCACTGCAGATGAAGGTACTGATCTAAAAAGTTCCCAGGAGGATGAGGAGGTTGATAAAGCAGAGGACATCAAACAAGATACAGAGGAGGGACCTGAGGAAGATGAAACTGAGGCTGAATTAGATGAGGAAGTAGAAAAAACTGAAGAACCTGAACCTGTAGAGACTACTGAGGCATCAGACAAAGAGACGCCTGCAGGGCAAAAGACAAAGCCCACAAAGCTCATGGACATTCCAACTTTCCTCAGACTCACTGCAGATGAAGGTGCTGATCTCAAAAGTTCTCAGGAGAGTGATGAGAACAAAGAAGAAGAGGAAGCTGAATCTGGGGAAGCTCTAGAAGTAGGCAATGAGGCTGAAAAAGATGCAGAACCTGAAATAGAAGCAGACGAGGTAGCAGAAACTGACAATGTGGAAAAGACAGAAAGTGATGATACATCAAAGGCAGAAATCCCAAGAAAACCAGTCACTAAACTCATGGATATTCCCACTTTTCTGAGACTCACAGCAGAAGAAAGCCCATGTGAGCTTGAAACGTCTGATGCAGGTGAAGAGGGAGATGACGATGAGAAAGTTGAAGATGATGCAGCTGCTGAAGAAAGCACTGAAGCAGCAGAAACTGAAACTGATGAAAAACAAGATGAGGCTGAGGCACCTCAAGCAAAAAGTGAAGCAGAAGAAGAGGGAACTGCAGATGAGTCTGCAGCTGAAAAAGAGTCAGACTCTGATGAGCAAGTAGAAGTGATTAATAAAGATTCTGAACATGCTGGCGCAGCTGATGAAGACACAGAACAGGCTGAAACAGCTGATGAAAGGGATACCACAGATGTCCAAACAGCAGATGAGGATGACACAGCTCCCTCTGAAACTGCAAATGAAGACTCAACCCAGGGTGAATCAGTGGATGAAGGGGAAACTGGAGAAGGAAGTGCTTCAGATGAGGCAGAAACTGTCCTTGATAAAATACCTGAGGAAAGAGAGACAGCTGATGAAGAAACAGTGCCAGGTGAAAGTGCTGCTGAAGACAAAGAAGTGGAAACAGGGGCAGAAGAAGAGGAAGGAGAAGAATCTTCTAAAGCTCCCTCAGTAAAAGAGTCTGAAGCTGAAACAGGTGATGAAAGTGACCTAAAACAAGAGCCATCCATTGAGAAGACTGAAGATGAAGCTGGAGCAGAGACTACTGAAGAGGGAGAAACGGCAAAGGATGAAGACGCAGAGACTGCTGATGACGGTGAAACAACAGCTGAGGGCGAGACCGCTGAGGATGAAGGTGAGACAACGGAAGACGAAAAAGCTGAAGTTGATAAGGCAGAAGATGAATCTGCTAAAGGTGAAAGTGGGGAAGATGACAACGCTGATGGTGAGACAACTGAGGATGAAAAAGTGCCTGAAGCAGGAGCAACCGAGGATGAAGAAGGTGAAGAAATTGCTCAAGAGGAGGCAGCCAAAGGTGGAAAAGACGAAGATGAGACCGCTGACGATGCAGAAACGGCGGACGAATCAGCTGAAGATGAAAAGACACCTGAAACTGGCACTACAGAAGATGAGGAACCTGAGGCAGAGACTGCAGAGGATGAAATGGTAGCTGAAGCTGAGATCACAGAAGATGATGAAGACTATAAAGCAGAAGAAGGTGAGACAGCTGAAGTGGCAGCGGAGGTTGAAAAGGAAGAGAAGCCAGACGAAAAAAAGAAAACCAAGCTGATGGATATTCCAACCTTTCTTAGACTCACTGCAGAAGACGGACCAGATGACCTCAAAAGCTCTCAAGAGGGTGATGAAGATGAGGGGGGAGATGAGAAGACTGAAGTCAACAATGCTGAAGGTGAGACTGCTGAAGATGGTGAGACAGGTGAAGATGAAGAAATTGAAGATGGACAGACAGCTGAAGATGAGAAGCATGATGATGGAGAAACAGAGGGTGAAACAACAGAAGATGTGGAAACAACTGGAGCAGAAACAGCTCAAGGTGCAACAACTGAAGATGTAGAGACAACCGAAGATGAGACAGCTGCTGACGGTGAGACCACTGAAGGTGAGACAGCTGAAGTTGACAAAACAGCTGATGAAGAAAAGGCAGAGGCTGAGGCAGAGGATGACAAAACAGCTGAAGAAGAGTCAGCTGAAGAGGGGGAAAAATCTGCAGATGAAAAATCCAACACTAACAATGAAGATGAAGCTGTGGATACCGCTGAGGGTGAGACAGGAGAAGACAGAGAATCAGCTGAGGGTGAAACAACTGAAGGGGAGACAGGTGAAGATGGAGAAACAGGTGAAGGTGAGACTGAAGCTAGAAGTGAGACTGCTGATGATGGGGACACAGCTGAAGATGGGGAAACCGGAGCCGAAACTGCTGATGAAGGAGAGACAGAAGGTGAGACGGCTGAGGGTGACGAGACAGGAGCTAAGACAGCTGAAGGCGCAGAGGAAGCTGAACCAGGCACAGCAGAGGCTGGAACAGCTGATAATAATGAAGCAGGAAACGAAGCAGAACAAGAGGATGAGAAGGCAGAGGAAGAGCAAAACGATGCTGAAAACACAGAAGATGTACCTGATGTGTCAGAAATACAAGCAGATGGGGAAACTGAAGATGAAAAGTCCCTGAAGGAGGTTGGCACAAGCATTGACGAAAAAGCCAACGAGGAGAGTGAAATTTTTGAAAGTGATGACAGAGTTGTCACAAGCGATCTGGGCTTATCAGCTGATGGAGGTGATGAAGCTGAGGACGAAACAGAGCCTGATATAGACACTGATGATGGGGA